>JASAMX010011970.1:0-30000 GCA_030248175.1 Microlaimidae sp. YZB2_3
TGTAGAATGACCATTAAAATTTTCGTTTAATTATGGTATGATATTTTTTTAACAATTTACGAAGTTTTTTTATTATTAAATTGCATTATATTTAAGCAAGCAAAAACGGATTTATGTAACGTTTAATTGTCTACGCATTCAAACGATTAAAATTTAGTTCAAATCATTAAGTTTACAAAATTTACATATTTGTGGCAAACGTTTTTTTTTCTTAGCTCAGTACCCTCGTGTCCAGTACCTTCGTGTTCAGTACCCTCGTGTCCAGTACCCCCGTGTACATTACCCTCGTGTTCAGTACCCTCGTGTCGTAGAATCTTTTTTTACAGATAAATTTGTTTTGCAAATTTTGTAATTATTTTAAAAAAAAATTATTTAAATCCGCACAAAAATCTGCAGTCGTTTTTTGTTTTGTATGGTTTTAAAATGTTGTAATGAAATGATTATATTTGTTTGATCAGAATTTATTTTGTATTTGCACCTAAATAAAATATTTTTAATCTACTTTTGTCTGCAATTTTAAAATGTTTTAATTTATTTATTTATATTATAAATTTCCACAATTAAATAACCTTTCAATCAAGTTTCACAATAGAAAGTTGAGAAAACAAACGAGTTAATCGAAAACAATAGACAAAGAAAGAGGAATAAGAAAGGAGGCTGATTTCCGGAGGTACGTTCTGAGGTTGCGCGGCTATCGGAGGTAAGTTCCGACTTCGGCGACAAAGGGAGAAAAATCGGAGGTAAGTTCCGGGGTTTTTCGGCGGAGGTAAGTTCCTCTACCCCTGATTTTCGCAGTCAGCTATAGGCAAATAAAATCTAGCTGACCGCGATAATTGCAGTATTAAATCGACTATTTACCAATAAAAATATTTAAAATTTTTCAGTAAATCGGATTAATAGCAGAGATTAAAAACTTTATTTAATAATTATTTATCAAATTACATAATTTAGAATCTAAATGCATATTTTTTAGAGCTAAAGTTGGTTAATTTTTATATATTTTGTAAAAAGGTGGAATTAAAAAAATTCTGCGTTCTTATTTGTTTTTTTTTTAAACGTTATTAACGCACAATTTTAATTGGTACCCTCATGTGTGCATTCTAATTTTCAGCTTCAGCAAGATATAATTCAACCATAGATATAATTTAACCATATTTAACCGCTAAAAAGCTGCAGTCAATTAATGCGAAGCTTTTTACGAAGCTCCCTAAACGAATAATCGCTAGTTTATTTAAATTTAAAATACGTTTTAAGTTATATAGGCTGAATTTTGGATATTTAAACTTAAAATACGTTTTAAGTTATATAGGCTGAATTTTGGAACTTTTTTAAAAACACATTGAATATTTGATTTACAAAAACTATTTGAAATACTATTTATATAAATAACTAAAAAATAGGGCGGAGCTCTAGGGATTCGGGACTACTGGAGTGCTCCAGAGCTCTCGGAACTCCGCGTAACATCACAAATTATATCTATATAAGAAAAAAAAACAATAATTCTATAGCTGAAAGCAACGAGTTCGTAAAAACCACGTCAGTTTACTGGTTTTTTACTCGTCTTTACTTGCTTTGTTTTGTCTAACATAAATAATTTTAATCAAATAAATCTTCGTAGTTACAAATACTGCAATCATCATTTTTTTTGATATCACCGTTGCTACAGTAGCATGAGTTAAAATAATCAATCTATTCAAAAACAATCAAGCAAGAAGAATATGTAGAACACACTTTATGCAGGAATTTTACATATGTTTGGTAACTTTTGACTTTGGCTATTTGCCGGTAGTAAAATTGATATAGAAATCACAAACTGAAAAATATGATAGGCATTCCCTATTTTGTTTTGAGGTGATTTTTTACATTTATGAGATTGGCTTTAGAAAACCATGTAAATATCTTAGTGTAGGACTGAACCTAAGCTTACATAAGTCCTAAGATTAAGTCTCGTGGGGATATTTGAGGCTCAAAACCGCGTTTTGGAAAGAAGTAAATAACAAGTTTAAACCAATTGTATTGGAAAACATTTTGTTGAAGGCAGATTAAAAACTACACATATTTCTAAAATAGCAACCAAAAACAAATCTTAACTAAATTTATTGCATTTTTTAAATGCAAAAAAATTCTCGCGAAATTCACCGGCAGAGAAACTATACGAACTTCAAATTATATATTTACAGCCATTTATTTTTGATAAAATTTATACAAAAAAAAATTATAAAAACGAAATAAAAGAAGCTTAACAGTCCTTGCACTATAAACTATATAATATTTTCATAATATTGATGTATATTAAAATTGAGCCCAAGAATAGTTTACATATTCAATTTTTAACTTTTAATTACCATTAATTACCATGTTATTTTAAGCTTTTAATCTTATAAAAAAATGATTAGGTGAATATATTTGTAAATAAATCCTGAGTATCGCAAAAATAAGTTTCCTGTTTCTTTGATTAAAAAATATATATATCTTGACACTTAAAGAATAATATTGACAAAACAAATAAGACTAATTTCTGACAATTAATTTTTTATATACAATCTTAATAAATTATACCTGACCGTTTTAATACACCAGGGAGAAAAATATATATTCATAATGTTTTGAAAAAAATTATGCACCCAGAATAAATACACATTTTAATGAATGGACTGAAAAATAAACAAAATTTGAGTCCAATCAAAATGTGTTAGTTTTAATTATAAAACAAGAAGAACTGAAGAATAAATTATTATTTTTTTGACAGAATAACTCACAATTTGCATAGATAATATTCAATATATGACTCTTTATAAAACCAAACTCTCATTTTAAATGCAGAAAGAATCAAAATGGGTCCGGCACAAAAGAGTCCCGGCACAAAAGAGTCCTGAAAAAAATCGCAGCTGGCACAAAAGAGTCCTGGCACAAAAGAGTCCCGGCACAAAAGAGTCCTGGAAAAAATGCGTTCATGTGCCCAAGCGCTGCGAGCGCTTAGATCGGCACAAAAGAGTCCTCGCATAAAACCAATTTTTCACAGCTAACATACAATGTTCCTGTCTTCCAGTTTTTTATTTGTTTTTTTTTAACTAACTTCTTAAAAGGTTGTGTGAGGAATTTCGAGAGTAAAAAAATTAATATTTTCAAGTATTTTTATTATTTAGTTAATAAAACGCTTAAAGCTTTGTAAAAAGTTTGAAAAATAAGAAAAAAATCATTGTTGTATTTGGGTATAAATCATATAATGTCGAATTATTGTTTTTACCATAATTGAGTGTATCAAACAAAATCATGTCTAAATAATGATTTTAGTTGGAATAAATTTTTTGTTCATTGTTAAAATATTACAAAAACACTTATCAAACAAGTGTTTTAATCGTAATTGTAAGGACGACCGCAGATGTCAGACGATAAGATGACCAGACCACTGGGACTTTTTGCGCACAACGCCATTGCGCACAACTATGTACACATTTAAAAAAAACAAAAAGACACTCTCTCCGCCCATTTGGTGATTTTTAACCAAATAACGAGTGAAAAACAACCAAATATTGTTATATATACCTCCGACCAATACAGATTCTGTACTTTTTTACCAACTATTTAGTATTTTTTTAATTTAATTATTCTGTGTTTTTTAACTAAATATTTGGTTGATTTTTCCTAAACAAAAATATCTGGTAAATATCTGGTTGAAACTATTTAGCTGAACATAATGAATTAAGCGTATAATTTTATGAAAATTCCCCCAGGTTTTAAGTTTTCGTAAAAATATTAACGGTCTTTCAAATAAAAATTTTTAAATTTACAGAAACTTTTGAGATTCTTTTGAAGTCTAACGCAAACGTTATCACATACGAGACAATACATAGAAACGATCTTTAGCTAAAAATCACATTAAATAATCTGAGTAACTTTTCTCCAGCCCGCTAATGAATTGAAAACTGCAGCCCGGATTGAAAACTGTAATTATTGGAATAAACATTTGTTTTCCCAAAAAAAACTAGCAACTTTAAAAAAAAATTTTTAGCTAAAAATCTTAACATTAACTGTTCGTCGTTACTTTGACAAAGAGACACAATCAGTATAAAATCAACGTGACTCCGACTTATTTTGTTTGGATTATTTGTTTGTTAAGATTTAAAAAAGTCACAGTTACGAGTATTTTACGACGCTTTTGACTCATTGTGTCACAGTAACGACGTGTTGAAATACGTCATAAGCTGGAAAACAGCTGAGGTGTGAACATTGTATGAGAGCTGTGAAAAATTGATTTTATGCCAGGACTCTTTTGTGCCGACCTCAGCGCTCGCAGCGCTTGGGCGCATGAACGCATTTTCTCCAGGACTCTTTTGTGCCGGGACTCTTTTGTGCCAGGACTCTTTTGTGCCAGCTGCGATTTTTTTCAGGACTCTTTTGTGCCGGGACTCTTTTGAAGGTGAGCCAATCAAAATTACACCGATAATATATCGAATGCATCCCATTTTGCCGTACGAAGAGCGTAATTACCCCGGGGATATCGGTCTATGTGGATCTTATTGGTATAAACATGGTTGCAATGGAAAAATTTAATACCTGAAATTTGCAAAATATTTTTTTTTCTCCAAACTTGCATAGTTTTAGAAAATTATAAAATTTAAAAATTTTGAAAAACTTTCCATCCAATATATAAACAAGTTACAAATTTGCTAAGGTTGTTTGCAAAGTGCTAATATTTCTTATGTTTTTGAACTTGATTACCACCGTAAAAAACTGTTAGAAACCGAGCATTAAAAACAAATTAATTAAACAAACAAAGATAAATTGCTTTTTTGAATGCAAAAATTTAAGTGCTTGCAACTAATTAAAAACATTTAAATTTAAATGTTTGAAGTACATCTTACTATTTTCTTGGTCAAGATGGTCAAAACTCTCTCATTTGAGCAGATGTTACCTTTCAGACCCCTTGGCTACACCAACATTGTAAACCAAAGCACATGAGCAGCATCTCGACTCCATGTTTTTAGGGTACCTACCTAACCTACCTATAAAATGACTTCCAGCCCATGAGCGCTTGAAAAAATGGTACAGGGTCTTTAGAGCCACGAGAAGGGAACTTGGAGCCATCACAAACTTTTGGGAACGTGGAGCCACGAGCAATGGGAACTTAATGCCTTTAAGAAAAAAATAGTTTATGGTTAGATTAAGGTTTCGCTTAGGCTTAGGTAAACGTTTAAGCGATTTTTACTTTCGGCTCCAAGTTCCCCACCTAAGGTTCCATATTTCCTATTTTTGGGTGCAAGTTCCAGCTCCAAGTTCCGAAGGCTCCATCGACCCTAAATCGAAAAAAATGATCTCCAACGGACGTGAAGATCTCCAAATATCAACTTCTCGCATTTTTCCCACGATTTTTAACATATAGCCGCAAATTAGTAGTATAGTAGTACTTGCCATTTGACGTTCCTTAAAATTTTAACGTGCTAAAACCTAGATTATTATAAACGAAATGAAATTGACTTCACTTAATTCTTCTACTGGAAAACCGCGCAAAAATACAAAATTTACAAATACCAAACTGAACATTATACTGAACGTCCAGCTGTGCGCAAATCATACTCATACAAATTAAATGACGTCGTATGCAAATTATAGGCAAGATTCTTGAATTAAAAAATCCAGAGGCATAAATTTGTGGTGTTACAAACAAAAATAACTAAATAATAGTTTTTTTTTCTAAAAATAACTAATAATTCTTGTACGTGTTAACTTAAGGATGCATAAGCAACTTCCGCATTAAAAACATTTTTATAAATAAACCTAAGAAAAGCCTAAGTTATTTAGAAATGAAATAAAATATTTTCTTACCGTATTTTTCCACTTTAATTTTTCTGAGCTCCATATTGTATATAGAACGCAAAACATTTTTAATAAAACATTTTTATAAAGGATTAAGGAGCATCGTTGTATTTTATATGTATTTGCTGAAATACAATTTTTTTATCCTTATTTTTTCAATTTAGAAATATAGGGAAATAAATATATAAACATTTAGTTTTTATTTAAAACTGAATTAAATATATTCACGGTAGGGTTACGTATTATTAAATATTTTCAAATATTTGTACACTTACAGTATCATATCTAGATAAAATAACATATTTCCTGTTTATTTTAATTTTAAAAAAGTTAATGTCGATTTTTAAAAAATGTTAAACACATTTCTAAAGTTTTAAATATTTTTAATTAAAAAACAAAAAATAATTGGAAATTTTTGTCTTTCAATTATCGATTATTTAGAAATTTATGCGCATATTTTGATGAAATGTACGGTACGGAGTCTTTAGAGCCACAAGCAGGGAACTTAAAGCCATGGAAAATTTTCGGGAACTCGGAGCCGCGAGCAATGGGTACTTGGAGCCTTTAGAAAAAAATTGATTTGGGGTTAGATTTAGGCTTCGCTTAGGTAAACGTTTTAGCTGTTTTTGTTTTCGGTTCTAAGTTCCCAATTTACGGCTCCAGGTTCCCTACTTACGGCTGCAAGTTATATATTTTTGGATCCAAGTTCCAGCTCTAAGTTCTCAAGGCGCCAATTAAATTTACTATACATTCAGTCTTTAATACCGTACAAGTCAGGCTAAGGTTACACTGAAATTTGTGTCAAAATTACAAAGTTTTATTTTTTCTTTTGTGTTTCTGATGCAAGAACTTTTGCGCACAAGGCTAAAAGCGAAGAAATAGTTTATTCTGACTCATTTTTTAATATTGCGAAGTTTTAAAATAGTACTAAATTCTAAACTAAGTAGAAGTATTTTTTAGACCGACCCATTTTCTTAACACATATTTTAAGCAAAAAACAACTGAATGAGTCACTTTATTTTTGTTTAACTTATTTTTCCGACTCATTATCTTTAATATTTCTATCTTTTAAAACATTCCGTACAAATCTAAAAAAAGTCGGGCCTTTTTTCCCCAATCCACATTTTCCTATTACATACTTTTCGCTAAAAAAAAACACAGAAACTGAACTGAGTCAATTTATTTTCGTTTCACCCAACCGCAAACCAACCAAATTAGCGGATTTAACAGAAACAATATTGGCATCGACAGGGAGAGTTAAAAACATTGAAAAACGGCGTAAAATTGGCTGATCGTCTTTTTTTTTAAGAAAAAAACCAGAAAAATCAAGTTTTTTTTTATTTAATATAACAAAAAGAGTCACAATTAGTAGAAAGCCGCGCGAACAGGACTTATTATCATTATAGTAGTTTTGGCATTAAAGATGAAAAGAGTCGCAAATAAGTGATCTTTGTTAAAAACATTGAAGGAAAGAGTCGAATTAAACAAAACATTTTGGTTTTAAAACAAAAACCACTTTTTTACACCATCGAGATCATGAATATGACAACAAAAAATTTTTCCGTATTTTTAAACCAAAAAAAGCTACAAAATAAAATTTTTAAACAACATCGAACTTTTTTTTTATTCTTTAAAACCGAAAAACAAATACAATATTTTTTTTATAAGCATTAGGAAAATCAAGATAAAAGTTAGTAATAATTTTTTTCGGAAAGGGGATCATTTTAGAAAACTCCACACGATAGAATTCACATACACAAAAACCAAAACTAAAAAAAACATTTCAAAAGCAATATACTTGTAAAAACAAAAAAAAAAGTAATATAGTAAAACATTAAACTTAAAGTCGTTAAAATGATGTTTTGTTTTCTTCCCAACAAAAACAACCACCCCCAAAAAAAAGCCGAAAGTTCGCGAAATCAGTGATCTTTGTTAAAAACATTGAAGGAAAGAGTCGAATTAAACAAAGCATTGTTTGTGGATTCTATTAAAAACAAAAATACGGCACTTTTTTTACAGTCGATATCGTATATCATAATATACAACAAATAAAATTTTTCCTTTTATAAGACATTTTAAAACCAAAAAAGACAAAAATAAAAAACAACATCGAGACATACCCCCACCCCCCCACCCCCCCCCCCCCCCCAACCCCCCCCCCCACGTGTTGGATGTGCGCCGCCAAATCTGCCGCCAAACTGCTGCCAAATAGCCGCCAAACCGCCGCCATTTAAAAACAAGGTTTTAACTCAGTTATATGTAATAATGTTAATAATCTCATATTTACATCTTTAAACAATTTTTTATAGTACAAAAAAGTGTGAATCTTTTTTTATTCTAAATAAAAATTGAAAACAAAACCGACTTGTTTTTCTTCACGGAGATCTCCTTTTTAGAAAGTAGCTGAGCAGACTATAGCCTATTGCGCCGTGAGGCATTTTGCTCCAGCAGCATAGCTATCAATATAAAAGCAGTTACCAATTTTTAGCGCGCGCCGCGCGAACTTTTCACCGCGCAATAATGGCTAAGTTGGTTTTACTAGACTTTTTTTAAGTTTAAGCCTATTCGTTCCTAAGAAGAAATTTGAGGTTGTTTTTTGGGCTTTGCTTCGGCTTAATAACGCGTAAACTTAACCTTTAAAAAAGTCGAGCAAAAAAATTCGAGTAAAACCGAGTTTATATTTAGAACACATTTTTGTAAATTTTAAAGTTAGAAAAATAAACTATGAATTAGTTAAAATCGTCTTATTATAAAATTTTTTGACTTTAACGCCTTAGTTCCTAAATGGCGGCAGTTTGGCGGCGGTTTGGCGGCAGTTGGGCGGCAGTTTGGCGGCAGATTTGGCGGCTCACATCCAACACGTAAATTAATCAATATTTCGATAAATGTATGTACGTTTCTGGTTCATTTGCTATATTCTACAAAATATTAATTTTTAGTGTCTATTTTATATTTATTCATATATTTTGTGTCTAAATCTCTAATTTTCATTTCACTTTAGTCTATTTTAATGCCAAATAACGTACTGTGTAATCTTTAACACGTTTATCTTACTGTGTTGTGTTTGCAAAAAAACTAGTCATTTAATGTATTATATAATATCATATTTAAAATTTTCAAGGAATTCGTGTTTTAAAAAAATACTTGTTTTCGTCAGAATTTGATAGTTAATTTTTTTTTGTAAAATTGTCCATTTAGTTTAAAATTTGACTTAATATTTAAGATTTTTTTCACAAAAAATTTTGTTTGAAAAAACTTTTAAAACCATATCAAAATGTAAAAAAAGAACAAAAAACCTTTAGTTACCTAACATTTACCATAGTTATTTTTTAGTTTTAAAACTTTTGAAACACGGAAAGTTTGTAATAAAACACTTGGATAAAGTAAAAACCTACGTGTTAACTACATAGTAAAGTCTAGTCTAGATATAAAATTCATAATAAATATCTCAACTAAATTACTCACTTTGGCGAAATCAAATAAACAAAACATTGTTTTTGAATGTATAAAACAAAATGACTTTCATTATGCTTATTGTATCGGTGAAAAATATTTATGTTAAAAAATCGAAACTGGCTGATCTCAATGGATTGCAGTATTGAATTAACTATTTAACAACAAAGCGACTCATAAGTTTAAGCGAAAACGGTTTCAATTATATACGTTTCGTACTTTTTGTCTCTTTTATAAGTACTTTGCTAACAAATTTCTCATCTCTGGTTAACTACTTTATTAACTTCGTTTAACCAGTTTATTTTTTGCATGTTGGTAGTTAAGTAGGTAAGTAATAATAAAAATAAAAGTAATTAGTTAACCAAAATAATGGTACATGTAGTTAAGTAGTTAACTAGTTAAGAAGTTATTAAAATACTAGCTGATGTTTTAAAAAAGCACCAATAATATTTTGTCCTTAGGCTTTTTCGCTCCCCTGGCTGTACTACTTTTGACTAAGTGAAAAAAATATTTTTAGTACAATTTTTTTTGATCAAAATAAATATTATTAGTTATTAACAAGGAACATATAAGTGAGTTAGTCAAAGTAACGGTGGCAAAGGTTTTTAAAAATTTCAAAATTGGCAAAAAGTTAAAATCGAATCACAAAAACAAAACAGGTATTTTAAAATTTCTATTGGATAAATTTTAAACGTTTAATAAACAAATTGAAAGTAATTTTAATAAAACTATAGTAGAAAGCACAAAATTCCAGGCATTGATGACACGAATTACAAAAAGATATGTTGCTGCGTCAAGTTTTTACTGAAACTCCATTTTAAACCCCGTTGCTTTTAGTGTGTTTATAACAAAAAACAATTTAGATTCAAAATTTACTAATCCAATTATTATCATAAAACACATTTTAAAATCTGTTTTTAATCTGAAAGTTTTAAGTTTTTTAAGATCTAAATAAGCAATTCTAATCTTATAATTGAAATTTGGAAAAGAGCACCTTAACTCTTTCCCATGATTTCCTTTTCTCCGGTTACGACGGTAAGAAATATTTTTTTAAAAATGTATTCATTCCCGCGATTTTTGCCGGTAATCTGAGTGAGTTCGTAATGGTCCGTCTCGTCCCGTCTTGGACCATTGCGAAGGCACTCTGATTTTTCGAAAATACGAGAATTAATACATTTACAAAAATACTTTTCACCGTCGTAACCGGGGAAAAGGCAATCACGGGAGCGGGTTTTGTAAATAATTTTTTGCACAAATTCAATACAATTGATGTTTTTTTTGATAAAACAGACACTAAACATAGAATTCAAATCGACTCAGTTGCCGAATATAAAATTTGTAGGTTTTTAACAGCAATGCAATGTTTTTATACAAGTTTTATCAAAAGATGATCGTAATAATTGAATTTGATTTGTTTACCTAATCGTAAAAAAACATTATTTTACGCGAAATCTGTGCGGTTTTTAACAACTTTTAAAAAGTCCACACGTGCTGAAATCGACCAAAGTTACCTAAGAAATACTCAGGTTCGAAAAGTGCGTTTGCAAATGTCGAATCACCTTTAAACTTTTAAAGAGTCCACACGTGCTAAAATTGACCAAAGTTACCTAAGAAATATTCAAGTTCGAAAAGTGCATTTGCAAATGTCGAATCACCTTTAAACTTTTAAAGAGTCCACACGTGCTAAAATTGACCAAAGTCACCTAAGAAATACTCAGGTTCGAAAAGTGCGTTTGCAAATGTCGAATCACCTTTAAACTTTTAAAGAGTCCACACGTGCTAAAATCGACCAAAGTCACCTAAGAAATATTCAGGTTCGAAAAGTGCGTTTGCAAATGTCGAATCACCTTTAAACTTTTAAAGAGTCCACACGTGCTAAAATCGACCAAAGTCACCTAAGAAATACTCAGGTTCGAAAAGTGCGTTTGCAAATGTCGAATCACCTTTAAACTTTTAAAGAGTCCACACGTGCTAAAATCTACCCAAGTCACATAAGAAATATTCAGGTTCGAAAAGTGCGTTTGCAAATGTCGAATCACCTTAATTTTTGTGGAAAAACCGCGCAAAAACTACTGAACCTACATTTACAGAATTAAAAATCAAAGGGCCATCGTACATAGATCAACAATTTTTCTGCAAAAAGCTTAGAAACAGCTGATTATTAGGCCGTTTTTTTAAGCAAAAATTTGCCCAAATTCACGTAGCTTTTTTGCTTTGGCAACACAAGATAGGCAAATAATATTGTTATGGCTAATAATTATACTTAAAACTTATCATCAAATAAGCAGCTTCTAAACTTTTAAATTAATCTCGGTTTTGATAATTGCCTCTAATAGTCTGATTTAAATAAGTTTTATCAGCGGGTAACCGCAAGAAATTGGATGGGTGTCTCATAATTGACGAACTTAGAATTTATTGATTTTTTTTTGATTTTTTATATTTTTAACCTTTGGCGCAAGGAAATTGATAGAAAAGACCTGTATGTTTTGACACCAAATTTGCTTGTACCTTAAAATGAACATCACCGTAATATGTACAATATCGTATTCTAAAGCAAATTTTGTTTATGTTAATATTTATAACTTAGATTTTAAAATTTTTGAAAATATTTATGTGGTACCAAATTCAAATCGGAGATGTTATATGGAATTCATTTTTTTATTTATCTACATACCATCTGCTTTTTACCTGACCCACCCATTATCAAGTTAGGTCAACATTAAATTTGCTATCATTTTTAGTTGCCTCTAAGTTGAATTTATCAAAACAGTGTGGCGGAGAGGATTTGGCCGAATCGGGTCCCCTGAAAAAAAAATAGGGAATCGGGTCCCCCCCAAAGTGAAAGGGATCCCCCACATAGTGAATCGGGTCCCCCGCAGAGGGAATCGGGTTCCCCTTAGAGAAAACGTAAACAGCAGGTTATTCACAAATAACGTTGACAACGTTTTGCTGTTTATAACATAATAACAAGAATTTATATGTAACAGTAAAGAATGTAAGACTTAGAAAAAGTGTTTAAGATAACAGATCAATATCATACTGTGCAATTGTAGAAATATTTCTATTCTAAGTTTAAACTGAAGAAATACAGGTTTCTATAAAGATCATGATACAAAAAGCGGAAAAAACGAGTGAATATGATTTTATATACAGTCCATTAGTACCGCAGTAGGTGTACAATAATACCTAAATTGCAGTGCAAACAAAGAAAGAGTTCCTGTATTCACTAATCCTTTGAATGGAACAGATAAGGGTCAGAGGGTTTTGTAGTATGTTATGTTGGTATTTCTTTGTTCACTATTATAATACATTGTTCGAATTCACAACGTTAATAGCTTTGTGTTAAAAATATTCGATTTGGTGCTTTTATTAAAGTTTTATTGTTAGAAGATACGTTAGATTGGTGTTTAAAGTTTTATTTACACCCAAAACTTTGTTATTATTTTTTGGATGGAAGCTACTGGTATTTTGAAAATAAAGATACACGTACAATACAAATTTTCGCAATATTTTTACCTGAAAATACACAAGAACTTAAATTAAAATTGATTTGCAACCCACAGTTTATGCAACACACATGAGTTTAAAATACATAGAAATAAGTTTTATTTATTTCAGACAAAAAATCAGGAATTTTTGTTGAAATTGAGTTATAGTTAAGGTACAGTACCAAATGTATTTTGTGCTACGTACGAGAGAACAAAATACATAATATCTGTAGTGTAATAAAATATCAACAAATTTAAATATTTAATGAACGACTGTTTACGTAATAAAAAAAAGGACACACCTCATATGAGAAGGGGGACCCGATTCCCTTTGTGGGGGACCCAATTCCTTTTTTTGATTTTTTATTGCGGGACCCGATTCCCGTTTTTTTATGTGGGGGACCCGATTCCCGTTTACCGCGGAGAATGCGTGGTAGGTCTAGTAAAATATATTATTATAATCGTTAAATATTAAGTTGCCATTCCGCCTAGTTTTATTCTACGCGTTTTTATCATATTCAAATTTTTGTCGCCACGCGTGTCAAATTAAATCGTTCCAAGCAGTAAAAAGGCTCCGCACATTGTGCAGGCATTAAGGGTTCCATGTTAGGGTTCAGCGCGCACGTATATTCTAGAAGGTTGTATTAACCTACCGCTTGATAGGAACCCAATTAAGTCGGCAGACCCAGCTTAGGTTAGTTTATTTTAATCTCAAGCTTATTATTATATGATCTTTCGTGAGACGCTGACATCTGCAGTTGACTTTGGTCAATCTAGGTAGGGCCTGTGTGTTGAGTGGAAACAACCTGGTGGCTGACCGGGGAGTTTCATTGAGTTAGGACTTGGCGACCAGGGGTCGCATTCTGACGCGCGGTTAAAAGTTACCCCAGGGTAACTTTTTTTACATGCTTAAGGATGCGGGTGAAAAAATCAATTTTACCTAGGTAAAAGTCGGGTTAAATTTTTTCTATTGTTTTAAGAATAAGAATTTATCCAACTTGAGAGGTGGTTAAATATTTTCTCTGGTAGGATTAATTTAATAAAAAAATAAAATACGCGCATTGATTAATTTTTTATTTTGCGCGAGGTGGTTTTGAAAAATTTTTAAAAAAATTCATTGCAATCATTTTCTGTCCCATATGCGGCAGGTTTATTTATTTACAATATATATTATTTTTTTTATTTTCATTGAAATAGATTTATTGGGGTAAATATAAGGGTTTCTTCAGAATGCGACCCCAACACAAGCAATTTGGCGGAATGGCTCTTATCGTCAGTAGTCCGTGCAGATATTTAAATAGGGTATCGCACCTAGAGGTAATTAATAAGTAACTAGCCAAACAGGCTACGTTTGTAATTTATAAACTAGGAGGTGAGCAACCCTCTCGGGGTAATTTGTCAATAAATTATCTCGGTGTAAATTACCACTTGTGTTAATAAGCAGTTCTAAAAACAACCCAAATTTCCTAAAATATCCAAAAATGGTAGTTGTTTTTAAAGTCCTTGCAAGTCCTCTACGGGTTAGCCTTTGGGCAGGTGCTTAAGCGCCTCTGTGTTTTTGCTTTTTATTGTTTAGCTCTATTTTTGTGATCTTGTTTTATTTATTTAAAATTTAATCATTTATCCAAATTTATTCATTTAACCTAAATTACTCTGAAAATTATCTAAAACTTTTTAAAAACTTGTAACGTGTGTAAACTACTAACCCTGTTCGCCGCAACGCGGTTTGTTACCGTAGTAGTCTTTTCATAATACAACATCTTTGTTTAATAGGCGTAAACAAACCACTCAGGCGTAATTCGCCCTTTTCAATCTAACAACGTGTTCACAAACTACGTAACCTCTTATTGACACGAGTAACTCTGTAGTACGGTAACTCAATATATCCTACACGACACAAAACCAAACATGAAGGTCCAAAAGTAAACCAATACCTCCGCTTTAACGGATAAAACCTTCCAATAACGTTAATGTTTTGTGTAACTTATAATTCTGGTGTAGAATCGAGCTAATCGTAAATAGTTCTTTTAAGCTATCTAAATTTACATAAGGCAAATCCTTTGTGTAACTTTTTGCGGAGCCTAACTTGGGAGTTAGATCTCTTTTTAAATCATTAATTTTTCAACCTGTTGCACTTAGGTTTCACCTTAGTAACAAACGCACTTGAGTAATAACTCACGGTTAAAGATCAACAACGATTCCATTGTTGAAGCAACAACTGTCACTTTTTGTAGGAACTGCAACCACAGTTCCGAAAAATCAACTCAATCCTTGTTTTCACACCCGTGCTACTAATGTTCCACAGAGTAAATAAGATTTCTTTAGGTCTGTCTCCTGCAAAGACGATATCTTCGGTAAAATGCTGAAAGCTTTTTCGATTGTTAAAACAAGTGTATATTTTTGTAAGGGAACTGCCCTCAGTTCCCCATAATAACTTTATATTTTTAAAACCGGAAATTGTAAGGTTTCACCTTTAAGTCAACTGCTCCACAGCATCTGTCAAGCATAAAACCTTGGAGGTGCATTTATGAGCTGCCATCACAAGAGTTTAAACTTTTTGAGGGAACTGTCGAAACAGTTCCGAAATACAATAGTATATTTTGCACTTGTGTTCTTAATGTTTCATGGCGTAATTATAAGTAAATAAGTGTTCCAATTCTTATACTTTAATAGTGGAATTAAGGATGCTTGTTTTTTTTTATTCCGCCTGTAACATTTTGAAGGAATGTCCTCAACAGACCCCACTTATCTTGTTAAAAGCTCACCCATACCATTAATGTTTTATGGCATAAAAGACAACAACTCTTAAACAACAGCTTTATCACCAGGAAGGAGGTTCACTCAAAAAGCTGTTAAAATTTGTTCTTACTTTTTGCAGGACTGACCCTCAGTCCAAAATTTAATAACTAATTTTTGTACCCACCAAGTTTATGTTTCAAATCAGTAATATCGCTAGCGCCTAACAACTGGGAATTGTAGGGGAATGAAGATCGACTTATTTGTTTCTCGAATTCATTCTCACATTCCTTTCTTCAATTTTTGAAGCTGGAGGAACCCCACCAGTAATAGGTAACCTTACCCCAGTGTTGTGTTCCCAGCTTAACCCATCGGTAAAGAGGGTGTGTCGTGTAGATTCCCCACGAGTATTAGAACCAAAACGTGTCATTCCTTACCTTTTTGTAGGGTTAATTTAAACTATTTGCTAGGTGTGTTTTGTGCCACAAGTGCAGAAGTATTAACGTGTAGCGAGTGACAGGTTCTATGTTATACCAGATAGTCCCTGTCCGCCCGTTACAACAGTATATTCTAAAGCAAATTTTGTTTATCTTAATATTCTACAATTTAGATTTTAGAATTTTCAAGAATATTCATTTAATACCAATTCCGAAGGACGCAACTGTTATCTTGGAAATCATTATCATTTTAAACCTGTTTAAAGCTGGCTTAGAATTAAATTAATTATAGTTTTTAGTTGCCTCTGAATTTTAGTTCAACATGATTTTAAATTTCCAGACAACATAACCTCCTGCCGCAAGCAGTTTTAATGGGTCTGTATAAAAACCCCATGGACAAATTCCCCATAGGCCAAAATCCCCATAAACGTTACAAAATCCCCATAAGGTGGTGTAAATTCCCCATAAATATAATGCGTTTGCAACATTTCCTTTCAATTTTGACACTTGAAAATTACAACAAAATTTTATCATGATAAAATTTAGCTTGATTTTAGGGCTTTGCTTAGGCTTAGGAAAAAATTAAAACATTTTTAATGCTTTTATGATTAAAACTTAGTTATTTTAACACATTTTAGTTTGCAAACGCATTTCTGATTGTTATGAGGAATTTGCACTACATTATGGGGAATTTTGAATGGGGATTTTACACTACTTTTATGGGGATTTTGCACGTCACCGTTTTAATACAGGATCTTTGGAGCCATTAGCAGGGAATTTGGAACCGTCGGAAAATATCGTCGTTACTACGGCAAAATGAGCCACTGTTCTAATAAAATACACACGACTGTGACTTATTTTAAATTTAAATCAGAACCCTATTAACTACAGAATGAGTCACATTCACATGTATTTTATAATGACAGTGGCTTATTTTGCCGTAGTAACGACAATATGTGTGAAAAAATGGTTTGATGTTATAAATAAGTGTTCGCTCAGGCTTAGGGTCAGGTTTTTAGTGAGCTCCCGACTTCCGGCTCTAAGTTCCATCTTTATGTACCTTAGGCTCCAACAACCCTAAATCGGCAGTTTTAGCGATTTTTTTCGTCTTTTACCTTGACAGTTTTTAGAGTTCGGACAAGATTTTGGATTAAAAAACTATTGAAAATAATGAAATAAATTTTAAAACGGATTTGAATTCCAACTGGAAAAACTCTATTTTCCGCATGAACTTGATTAGGTTTGTAAAAAAGTTTGGCCTTGGCCTGTTTACCTTGAATTGATATTTTGAAAAAATAAACGCACAACCTTTCAGACAGAAAAAAGTATTTAGAATGTTTATTAACAACGGATTTTTTTTTCTACTATTGGTGAAATGTTTGATTAAAGCCTATTAGTAAAAAACATTAATTAGGTTGTTGACACTTATAAGGTTTGAAAGTGTAGTACTTTTTGGGTTCTGGGATTAAACAATAAACTTACCTACTTATGGTGTAATTATATCTGGCTGACGCTAAAAATTAGAATGCAGACATGAAGGGACCAATTAAAATTGTGCGGTAATGACGTTTTTTTAAACGTATAAGAACGTAAAATATTTTTTTAGTTCCACCTCTTCACAAAATATACATAAATCAAACCAACTTTAACCCTTAAAATTTGCATTTAGGTTCCAAATTAATTAATTTGATAAATAATTATTAAAATACAATTTTTAATTTTTGTTACAAAACCCCTTTAGTGAAAAATTTTGAATGTTTTTGTTTTTAAATAGTCGATTCAATACTGTGAACATCGCGGTCAGCTAGATTGTATTTGCCTATACTTATATAATTAAAAATTAAAATTAAAATTTGTTTTTTTAACTTTATTTTTTTAAAATAACGAATAATGATTAAAATTATACATAGGTTCATTGATTTTACCTTTTTTCATTTCGCATCAGGATTTTCCAAAAGAAATTTTTCCGGAAATAATGTATTAAATTTTTTAAATTGGTTTGAAGTACAAACTGATTTTTCGAAATAAAATCAAAAACAACACAACATAATATGCAAAATTTCTGGTCGAACTGTTTAACAAATATCCTTTGTTTTTTTTATGGAAATTAGAAATAAAAATATTCTTTGAAAGAACCGTGTAAATTTTGTTTTTTAGGGTCGTTTTCAATATTTTATAAACTTAATTAATGTAATTCAAAATAGAACGAAATGCGTAGAAGCGGAAATTGCTTAATAATCGTTAAATTAGAATTAACGCGCTTTGGGCAATTTCTTTTTAAGTAAAATGGGATCTTTGAACCGTCAAAACCTCAATCGGTTCTTATCTTCTTTAAATGCCGACGCTACTCAACAAAAAATGTTGGGAATTAAATTAGGTTTCCGTTAATAGCATTCAATACGAATCGGACTAAAAAAATAAATTGATAAGCAGATTTTCAATTTTTTCGTTATGTTGATCTATAATAAAACCGTGCGAAACTGATATTGATTTGGAAAACTCGAAACCCTTTGCTTAAGGCATTTAAACGCAAACTTAAGCCTAACCTTAAACCTAAATTAATTACATATTCAGGGCTTAATACTGTCATAGTTTGATTCCATTTCCGTTTTTCTGAATTAAGGCCACCTTCAAGTGCCTTTAAACTTATGTATTTTTCGTTAATTCTTTAAAAACAACTTCTCGTTTCTCTTCTATTAAAATAAAGTAATAAATATAGGGGTAAATGATAAGTTTAACACTGAGAATTTTAAAGTAAAATGGGTTTTGGGGTACGGGACAGTAGAATTTAAAGAACTTGAAGCGAGAAAATTTCAACTTGTTTAAAGTTAAATTTTTTTAGTATGTTTTAGCTTGATTTAGAGGTGCGGTGCTGAGCCAAATTTTTTGTCGTCAATTTTGATAATTTTTTGTGAAAACCTTACCCTTGCACCCAATAGCCCATAAAAATTTTTTCAACAAAATATCTCCAGTGGTTCAGGAGTTATGACCCCCAAAAATGGCGTTTTTCGACAATTCTGTACGTGAAAGATTGCTCAAGAGGTATAACCAATTACGTTACAAGTGCATAATTTATAACTTAAATCGTCATACCCATTGAGCGATCTTTCACGTACAGAATTTTCGTAAAAAGTTATTTTTGGGAAGTCATAACTCCTAAACCACTAGAGATATTTTGTTGAAAAAATTCTTGTGGGCTATTGGGGGCAGGGGTAAAGTTTTCACAAAAAATTATCAAAATTGAAATCAAAAAGTTTGACTCCGCACCGTACCTTTAAGGATTTTTGCTTAGGTTTGCTTAAGCTCAATTCACACTTCAGGTTTATGATTTACGATTTAAGGTTTTAGATTTAAGATTTACGATTTAAAGTTTAAGATTTAAGGCTATCGATTCACACTTCTCATTTTAACTTTAAGGTTTATATTTTTGCAAACGCATTTTTTTCTCAACAAAGCTTTTGGAATTGAATTTTTAATGATAAATTTAAGGGTTCAATGGTTAACAAACATTTATTGACACATTGATAAACCCAAAAAGTTTACGTTGTCACAAATGATAGTATATATGACAATTTTTCTAAATTAATAAGAAAATCAAAATAAAACCCAAAAATTATCAGCACTTGGTTTTGATTGAGAGAGTTCTAAAGGTTAAGGTCCCAATTCGATTTTTTAACATTGTTTCTTAAAATTACCTACAAATGGAGAATTTTCCATTCTTATTAGTTAATACCGAGAAGATTATTTTCAGTCGTACATAATTTAGTAGTTAACTGCCACTCCTTATTTTGGTTTTTGAGGCCAGATAGTTTCTTAACCCTGACTGAGTCCGAAATGATCCAAAATTTATGGCCAGAATCAAAGATAGTTTAGAAAAACTTTCCTTTTAATTTCTAATTTTATTTTTTTTTGAAATTTTGAGTTGAATGTAATGCTTGCGTCTTAAGTTAATCAAAAATTTATTTTCAAAACATTCTTTCAGAACAGACAATCGCCAACGGGGGTAACAATTTAAACATTAAGCAATTTAAGCAATTTATTAATTTGGGGGGAGGGAGGCCCTGAATTTTGAAAGTACATATTAAGTACATATTACTACCTTTCAAAAATAATCTATTAAGCTTGAGAGTACATATTAAGTATATATTACTACCTTTCAAAAATAATCTAGAAAGAGCTAATCAAGTTTTTCTTGATCGAAGTCTCTTTTATCCAACGCGCAAACCTTTAATCGCCACTTGTAAGGTAAAATTAGCTTCTTAAGCACTGACTGTTTAAAATGAAGAAGGTCTGCGATCAACCCCCTTTTCAAATTGCAAGAAGATTTTTTTAAAATTAGCTTTCGAGATTTAAAAATTTTTACTGCAGATTTTATGCTAAATATTTCAGTTCTCGTGGTTTCATTCTCTCAATTAAAAAATAGAAACTTTTTTTAAAATCAGTAATACCAAAAATATATGAAAAAGGAAAAATGAGACACTTAGAACAAACTGCTTGTAAAAAAGGTTCCATTTAAATGGGACCTGGTCCCATTTAAATGGGACTTTTCGATTTTGGTCCCATTTAAATGGGATCCCATTTAAATAGGTCCCATTTAAATGAGACTTATTTAAATGGGATCCCTTTTAATTGCGATCCCATTTAATTGGGATCCCATTTAAATAGGTCCCATTTAAATGGGATCCCATTTAAATAGGTCTCATTTAAATGGGATCCCATTTAAATGAGTCCCATTTAAATGGGACCTATTTAAATGGGATCCCATTTAAATGGGATTCCATTTAAATGGGACTTATTTAAATGGGATCCCATTAAAATGGGACCAAAATCCAAAGGTCCCATTTAAATGGGACCAGGTCCCATTTAAATGGACCGTTTTTTACAAGCAGTTTGTTCTAAGTGTCTCATTTTTCCTTTATTATATATTTTTGGTAATACTTGTATTTTTTTAGCATTTTTCATACAGACAAAACTAATATTTGTGTGTTTTCAAAATATAAATCAACAAATATATATCACTTTTATTAAAGAAATGTTTTATTATTAAAACAAGAACTTTAAAAAGCTAAATTATTTCGGACAAATGATTTTAACCAAAACATTAATTTTCAAGGATTTTTAACAATCTTATTATAATATTTTATTTATAAAATATTTTATAAGTCTACATTTTTCTAAAATTGATAAATAAAACTGTCAACAATTAATTTTCGTGCAGTCTAACATTTAAATTTTTCGTATAGTTAACATTTAAAGTGAAAACTTTTAGTTTTTTTCTTAAACCTTAAACCAAACTTGGGACTTTGTTCCATCGATAAATCTTAAACCTTAAATCTTAAACCTTATATCATAAACCTTAAATCGAACTGTGAAACGTGGCTTAAACCTTAAATCTCTTCCATAAACCTAAAACCTTAAACCTTAAATCTTAAACCTGAAGTGTAAATTTGGCTTTAGATTACACGCAATAGATTCAACTGTGGTGTCATAATTGGCTTTGAAATTGCTCTGCTCTGAGTTTCTTAAACTCCAACGGCCACAAATAGTTTTTGGTTTATTTAAAAGAAAATTGGTTACATAATAAAACAATGAAAAAAGGAATCTAAATTGCTTTTTAGGTTTTGAATTATATTTTTATTAAAAAAACTCATTAGCAACAAAAATTTATTTAATTATTTCTTCACATAATTTTTTAATTAAAGGCATGATTTACGATTTTTACTGATTTTGGAGCACAAATTTCAATGGTCTAGTCTTTGACACAAAATAAAAGCAAAAATACAGTATTAATTTAAAAAACTTTGTCTTTTTTCGCCCTTAGTTATAATAATTAAATACTTTCGGCAAATGACATAATTTAAACTTTTTTTAGATTTGGCAGAGGTTTCGGGTGTGCAGTTGATAAAATTAAATCCCGATAATTTGGATCTGATTTTGGATTACGATCGATCGATAATTAAATTGGATCGCTCAGATTTCGTGCGGAAGTGGTGCGTCAGCAAAGATCCAGAAGCTTCCAGCCCTATCTCAATCGCAGCTATTAAAGACGGTAGATTTGAAAAGCGTGCTGCATAAATGCGAAAGCAAAATTAAGTACAAAATATCTGTAAAAAACAAAGGTGTTTATAACTAAATAACTATAACTATATCTAAAAGTACTCGTAATGATTGTATGTGTCATGTTTACATTTTGTTCAATCAATCAGTCAATCAATCAAATTGTTTATTGTAGTAAAACATGAAGTACATGTATTGCATCAAATATTATTCATTAGCACAATCATTTAATTTTTTAACCGTTATGCGAGCCCAGGACGGCTGCAAATAAGTAGTAAGTAAAAAGGACAGGATTTACCAGAAAATGACTCAAAGACTTATTTTTAAAGACTAGTTTCAGTCATTACTAAGACTTTTCTTAAAAGCAATTATAGATAGAAGCAACTAAGATTTGATTTCGATAATTTATTCCAGTTTGATATAATTCTGTTGCTAAAGAAAAACTTCCTTGCATCTATTTTGCTTTTTTGAGATTTAATTTTCTGTGAATGACCTCTAGTTAAATTAAAATTAATAGTAAAAAAATCTGTAATTTTTAGAATAAAGATAAATTATCAGGGTGAAATTAATTAGGTGGTAAAGTAACCACTCGTATTCTGACGGCGAGCGGTTACGCCCTGAATTTCAGTCTGAAGGATTTTAACTTAAGTTCTTTATTTATAATTTTATAACATTCACAAAGATAAAAAATAATACGTCAATCTACAATTCTGGGTAATTTCAATTTTTTTAATCTTTCACTATAATCTAAACTTGGCATATGTCACCGCGTAAATAATCTTCTTGTAAAGCTTCGCTGGACTCGTTCTAACACAGTGATATCACGCTGCAATTGTGGACTTCATACTACGCTTGCATATTTCAACTGGGGCCTATCGTAAATCTTAAAAGCGCCAAAAAATTTTGTAATGAGTTTGATTGAAAACTTCTTAAAATTAACGAGGATGTCCTTAAAACTTTTTTTGATATTATTTGGCAATAATTTGAAAATTTAAGATTTTCAGACATTTGAACTCCTAGATCTCCTATGATTTTTCAATCATGGTTCATGTGTTTTGGGAAGAAAATTATGAATTTTTTTGAATTCTTTTTTTTACTTGGCACCAGTACATTATATTTTTGTAGAGTAAAATTATTTATAAAACTCGATATTAAATACCAAAAAATATCACAAATACATTATATTTCTAAATAACATTTAAGGCACGTATATTGATTTTAAGTTTGAATTATGGTTTATTAAGACTTTTAGGTTATTTTGGTTGCGAAAATTTAGTTTGGTGAGACTTTTTAGTCATTTTACTCATTTTGGTGAGCAAGGACAAATCAAAAGAAAATATGTAAGTACTTCTATTGGTTAAACGCATTTCTGGGGTCCGGCATATCTAAAATTGAGCACACCCACTTAGAGCGCGTTTTAATCAGAGCAATATTTTTCAAGAAGCGAGCACTCTTAGGTGTATTATTATTTTAGCTAGCCTTGAAAAATGCTCTAAGAATAGAGCAGGAAAAAGGGGCGATTTTTCTCTAGGCGTATGTTTAGACAGAAAAGATGTGGACTAGTCTAAAATAGACATTATGTGGAATATAGGAAATTTGCATTTGATTTGGGCAGCTGCTCACTAAATAAAAATTTCTATCATATGATAATGATTTGTTCATACATTGATCTAATCACACAGCACTGTTGCATTTTTTTAGTTTCATGAAATGTCAATTGAAAAAATCATACTCACAGCAATCTTTGACAAGCGCGAAACCGCCACTTTTTCAATTAGAAGGTTATGTTTGTAAGAGTAAGAAACAACTATAAATTTGAAAAAGTGGCGATTTCGCGCTTGTCAAAGATTGCTGTGAGTATGATATTTTTAATTGACATTTTATGAAACTAAAAAAATGCAACAGTGCTGTGTGATTAAATCAATGTATAAACAAATCATTATCATATGGTAGAAATTTTATTTAGTGAGCAGCTGCCCAAACCAAATGCAAATTTCTTATAGTCCACATAATGTCTATTTTAGACTAGTCCACATCTTTTCTGTCTAACCATACGCCCGGGGAAAAATCGCCCCTTTTTCCTACTCTATTCTTAGAGCATTTTTCAAGGCTAGTCTACCATTTTTTTGAATTAAATTAAAAAATAGCCTAATAAACTATTGTTTTAGCTGCGCAATGACATTTGTTTATAATCATTCTGTTACCAAGATATACTTTTTAAATAAAAAATAATAATAATAATAATAATAAGAATTTAAATTACAAAATTTACTAACTTTGTTGTTGTTTAATTATATTTAGTGCGGTGCAGTGGCGCTCCAGACAAAGTTTACCTACGTTCTCTAAATATAGTTGGCGCGATGCCGTGCGCCAATGATTGCAATTATATTTTTTAAAGTAAAAATAATAATAATAAGAAGATGATGAACATGAATTACTAAATTTACTCACGTTCTCTAAGTATAGTTGGCGCGGTGCCGTGGGGCTAAATCGCAGTGGGCGCTCCCGCACCACCAATGATTGCAATTATTTTTTTGGAATAAAAAATTTAGAAGAAGAAGATGATGAACATAAATTACAAATTTTATCCAGATTCTCTGATTATAGTTGGTGTGGTACCGCAGGGTTAAATCACCACGCAACGATTAAGAATATTGATTTTAGGATAATGAGCGTTAGAGTTGTAATAATAAATAGAAGAAGATGAACATAAATTACTGAAAATTTTCCCAACGTTCTCTAATTATAGTGTGCTGTGGGTGCCGAGGGGCTAAACCGCCGTGTGGCGCTCCCGCGCCACTGACACATTATTAATTTTATTAATTATTTATTTTTTTAATAAAACTTTGAATTAATTTTGTCATCAGTAATGTAAGAATTAAAAAAAGTACTCTGTTGTTTTCGCCGTTTTTCGCGCGGTTGAAGCAGATGTCGCTGGGAACTGGTTCGGTTTCTGCTACCAAATAAAACCGGTTTGCTTTTTTTGTGCTGTTTCTATGAGAGACTGTTCGTTGTCTGCTCTGTACAATCCTTATCGTTGCCAAAAGGCTGTTATTGTGCGGTTGGGAGTTTTTATTCGTTTATTTGTTTATTTTTTTAAATTTATTATTTTGATCAATAAATCGAATCGCTAACAAGGACCTAAATAAAAAAAGTGGCGCCTAAGAAAGTTGCGTAATTCTTTCTTCTTTCCAAAGAGCCCATGTTTATTTTTGATCAATCAGTAACGAAGGAGGAATATCGATTTTAAGAATTGAGCGTTAGAATAATAATAATAAGAAGAAGGAGATAAACATGAATCTACAAGTTTACCCACGTTCTCTAATTATGGTTGGCGCGGCGCCACGGGGCTAAATCGCCCCGTGGCCCTCCCGCGCCACCCATGATAGTATTGCGTCCTTTTTGGGCCGGGTCCCAATTAGAGTAGAGCGTGCCCTCATTAATGTTATTACGCGCTCCTATTAGACCACGCAGTCCGAAACAAAGCACTAACTAAGGATATCAAAATCTCTAATATGTATCCGCCCCAGTTATGACATGCTCAAATTGGGGCACTAAATTTGTTTAAAATTTGTTTTGCAAAAACAAGCTCAGATTATTTTATTGCTTGACATTAAACACGCTAAATGTTTTACCGTAACAATCAATGCCGTTTTGCGTGTGTCCTAATCTACAGCACCAAATATCAAAAATAAAAAAATCTTGCGGGGTTTTTAGAGCAGTAAAATTAGATTTTCAAGTAGCTTGTTAAGAAGGCATGTAGTTTTCAAAAACGAAGTCTTAATTTCTATGTATATTTCTGTATGTAGACTAAATAAAGTAAACAAATATAAATAACTTAGAAATTTTGCAAAATCATGAGATCTTGAAGTCTTAATTAGGGAACTGATTTAGGGTTAGGTATAAGTTTTAAGACCTAAATTCGTTTTCTAGCTAACAATTTTTTTATTCTAAGCTCTTTCGATTTAAAATTTCGGTTCAAAGTTTTACAGATCAAAATAAGTCAATTTACGTAGCGCGCTCGTGCCGCAGGTATCTGTGTGGGATACGGTAGTCTCCGCTCCTTCGGCTACTTCTACGGCATTCAGCCGGTGTACGCGGAAGAGGAAAAATTTGCATACGCTCTATTCTGGGCGCTGCGCAATCGGCTGGCCACGGGGGAAATGCTCTATGTGCCCGGACTGGCCAATCAGCGAGCGGTGTTCGTTTTCACGCGGGAAAACGAAATGACGATTCAGGACACAGAAATCCGTAACGCGAATTTGGGAGGGCGGGAATTCGCCCGATCTTTACCTGTGGAGAAGGTCGGGAGTGTGGGAAAACGAGCGCCTTTATTTTTTTTTTCGGTTAAGTCTTCGGTTCCTAATTTTATTATGGTAAAACCGTTGTTTTGTGAAAAGAATTGTACTCTAATATAAAAAAGCTCGTTTTTTAGACTTGTAAATTAAAATTATATTAAATTTTAATCTAATCTAATCTTAAAAAACGAGTAAAAATAAAATAAAAATATAAATGTATTAAAATTAAAATATAAATGATTTATTGTTTTGAGACATTTTCAAAAGCAGTTTTGGAATTTAGCAAAAAACTAAAGAATTTAGCAGCTGCAGTGAAAAAAAAAAATCAAACACAAACTTGATTTATATTTACAAAGTTAGATTTAATGACAGATTTAATAGGGTAAAATCGAAAGCAATAACACACAGAAATGGTTTTTTTTTAGTTTTTGTCATTGTTTTATTAAAGTTTTTCCGATTAAAATTTTTGCCCATAAATACCGATATGGAAATGAAAATTTAGTAATTACAATAAAGACCGCAATAAATGAAGAAAGAACACATTTATTGAAATAAAATGACGTTTCGGATTCTAGTTAAAAAACTTATTACATTTTCAGTAAATTATCGCCAAAAGAATGAAAAAAATTAAGTCATAACAATACTTTTATTGGTCAGCCATACAAATTGACAAGATTTTTTATAATCCTACAAACATACTTTTCTTTTTGATAGTTTTATAATTTATTTATTGATATTTTCATTTTTTAAGTGAATCAGGTTTTTTTTAGTCTTTTTTACTTATATTCAGCAACTGTTTAATTTTTGTAATAATTTACTGTAGACATATTTATCTAAGAAAATCAAATGGAATACAAAAACTTAATCTTTGTTTTTTTCATAATCGCTTAACAAAAATTTAGTGTTTTTTCTACTAAGATTTTCAAATTTAGCGAGAATCTTTTTTTAAAATTCTCTTAAGTTATTCCAAGGCCAAAAACGGCAAATTAAACAGAATAAAGGTGCTTATTTTGCAATTATTTCAACAGGTGTACGCAGTTCACGAGTACTGGCCTGTTTAATGCACAAAGTTGGATCGCGCGATGATTGGATCGGATATTGCGTGGCGTTTTGTAATATTAATTGCTTTAAATAACCTTCCCAAATCTAATATTTCTATCTAAGAAATGAAAAGCTGAACTATTTTCAAACTACTGAACCATCTTCTTGATCTACTGTTACTGAATATGGTCACTTTTTTATAATTATGTGATTAAAATGTTTATATAAACTTTAGTTTATTAAATTTATCTAGTAAAAACACAAGCTGAGAATATTTTGATGCCATACAACTGATGACGCCATTAGAAATATAATAATAATAATAATATAATGATATAATTTTAACAAATATTTATTTGTAAAACATAATAATACTTCAATAAAAACGTTTTTTTCTCTGCTTATAAAGTTTTGTTTGCAGGTTTTTCTACATAAAAAAGCTATTTTTGCTGTAATTATTAGGGCAAAATTAGTCGACATATTCAATACAAAACATTAAATCCTCATAATATTCAGTGTTTGCCTCTTGGTCACATTGGCCAGCGTATCAATTGGAGTTACACGATTGAGAAAAAAGTTTGTTAAAGTTTTCTGCAAGAAAACAAAAATATTATAGGTAAGCTAATTAAACAAAAAACTCAAAACGTTTTATTATAAAATTAATTAATTAAATATATAGGTTATTTTAAATAAAATACACGAATAAATGAATTACTATAAAATTATTTTTTAAACGTTACGTCGACAAATAAAAACATATTATATATTAACGAATGGCACCATTTTAATTATATTTTTCTGTGAAAATTAAATAAAACAATTTAAAAACCACGAGAAGAAATAAACAAGCATGATGCAGAATATACTGATTGTGACCTCTCAAATATTTCTACAAAAATTGAAAAAATCACGAAAATAAAATTCAAAAAACATATACAGTAAAGTGCAGATGATCGTTTTCTTGTCGCTAGCTTTACCATTTGTTCTTGTGTTTTTATTCAAATTCAGTAATTTGTACTGCTAACTAGTGTTGTAAAAAGTAATGATTTTGGATTATTTTAGGTAAAAATAAAAGTAATTTGAAAAATTTTAATTTAAGTAAAGTAAGAGTAAAAGTAATTTGTGATTTTTTAATTTAAGTAAAGTAAAAGTAAAAGTAAAGGTCAAAATTTTATTTAAGTAAAGTAAAAGTAAAAGTAAGACATATTTTTTAAGTTAAAATAATAGTAAAAGTATAATAAAAGTAATTTTGAAACCGAGCAAAACACCGGTTTTAGAAGCTCCAGAGCTCTGTTCTTAAATTTTTTTGTTAATTTTATGTAAAAATTATCAGTTTACTAAGTTTTTTGGTCAAAATAAATGGTTTTAGCATGTTAGCGGCTTAAAAAATATTCTTCTGCCACTCATTTTACAACAAGCTTATAAGGAATCTACTCATTGAAATTACTTAAATTATAATTAAATTAATTTAAATTTTTGCAGAAAAAAATCCGAGTAAGAGTGAAAGTCAAAGTAATTAAAATTTCAAAAGTCGAGTAAGAGTAAAAGTAAAAATAATTGAAATTTCAAAAGTCGAATAAAAGCAAAAGTAAAAGTAAAAGTAATCTGTTACTTTTATTAGTTTAAGTAAAGTAAAAGTAACTTTTTTCAACACTACTGCTAACTAAGTTTTATTAAAGTCTTTAAAAAAATGAGACTGGCGACAAAATTTGAATTTTAACACGTTAGATCTCAAAAACGGCGCAAAAAATTGCTACGATACTTATATTAGTAGCTTAAATTTTTTCCTATTAGTTTGAACTGGAAAAGTGCTGTTTACAAATGACGCCGTAACTACAGGGAATGCGGTAACAAAAACAACCTAAGTCTGAAAAAAACCAAAACTTTTTTATTAATGAAAAATAAAAAAACGCCGCTAAGTATATTATTAGAACATATTTTTCGTGGTTTTTTTTTCTAAAAATTTAAACGATTGGAACGGTGAGGTTTTTTATGACGGTTTTAATGCGGCTGGTTTTCAGGTTTTTTCACTCAAAACTTGTCCATAATCCTAAGCCTTGGTGTTCGAAAAGTCCGAAGTGTTTCCGGGCTTAGGCTTAGGCTGGACTTTGTTTCGAACATTTTATGATTATGGGATGTTGGCAGCAGCAACGTGAGTTATACCTTGCGCCTGTTTTTGGTATTTCTTGCGAACCAAAAGTTTTTTTGCAAGGTTAAAAAATGGCTTTAAAAAATGCGTTGTTTTTAAAAGCTTGTTGTAAGCTTAATAATAGATTTTTCTTAGATTAACGATATAGCAAAAGACGTGTGGATCAATTTTTATTTGGGTCGCAAAAAACTTTTTGAATCCCTGCGAATTAAATTTTTCTCGCCTATTTGGTTTGAACACTTTGAACAGAGTATAAACAAAACTGAAAAAAACCAACTATGATTTGGAGCAAAATTTATTGCACTTATCAAAATTTATTGATATTTTTAATTTTAAATCGATCGTTCAGACGTGCCAGTATATATAGACTTAAAATTTTTCCCACCTGTACAACTTTACATTGTTAAAAATTTTTTATATTTTTACCTGTTAGTACTTTAAGGCGTTCAAGTAGTGAGTTGATTTTTGCTTCCATTATGTTTAAAGCCATCTCTTTTTTGGAATAAAATCGCAACAAAAAAATT
>JASAMX010011970.1:35000-56641 GCA_030248175.1 Microlaimidae sp. YZB2_3
ATATGATTGTACATAATTGACCGATGTATGTATACAGTTTTTTTAACATTAATAAACACAATGCTTATTTTGAAGTGGTTTTTTGTTTTGTCGATGCAGAAAAGAATATTAGATAATTTAAGCCGCTAAATCAATTGACTAAAGATAAATTCTATCAGGGTGAAAATAGGCGAGTGGTAACGTAACCACTCGTTTTTTAAGAAAAAATCACGTGCAAGAAAACACATGACGCAACTAAATAATAATTGGTTACATAACCGCTGAAAACTTTTTTTTTAATTTTTCTCACTCAGGGATTTATTGTTTACTTCTTCCTGGCGGAGAGCGGTTACGCCCTTAATTTTAGCCTGGAAGACTTTAGCTTTAGTTATATTTTTTATCAATTAGAGTTTTAATGGAAAAGAAAGAATAAATTTAGATTAACGCAATAAATGTTAGTTTTTTCTTCAATTGTATAGACTGTATCCTATTATTTTTATACTATACAATTAAAAAAAATCACGGGCGATTAGAATGATATCTTTTTTGTTATTAAAACTTACATATTTATTGTAAGAAATGGGTTTTGGTATGTTTTGAGTAAACAGTCCGCAGAATTTATAGAATTTCCATAATCTCGCGTTCCATAAATTATTTGTCTGTTGATTGAGGTAGTTTAGCTTTTTTTATTTCCCATAAAGCAGGATTACGTAAAGCAAAGCCGATATTAAACTAGTAAAAAATGTATTTATGTAAATAATGCAATATTATAGAATTTTTATAGTATTTCAATTTTATTTTTTTAATATATATAAGAACAAGATATATTTTAATCTGATTATACCCATCAAGCTGTATTATGAGTTTTAATTTTATATTACTTGTGCGGCTTTATTATTAGTTCAATTTGTATTTAATGTAAACACCATTTTGTTTGTACGTAAAATTAGTGATTTATGTTTTTTATGAATATTTTTTGGACTAATAAAATTTATTTGTTTATTTATTAGTAAGTGAAACTAACCACCCAAATACTATATATAACAATACGAGGAAACAATATTTTCACAATGGACCTACCTAGCATAACAAAACATAGGTCGACAATCCCAGCACAAACAATATGCCTCTCACATTAGACGCATTTCATTGTGGGGTTTTGGAACCTAAAAAACTACAAACCGCATGAAACATTTATTTTAAAAATTTTAGTCGCTTTATATATTAAATTAATGCAATACAGAAAAAAATTCTTTTTGATTGATTCAACACATTTACATATGAAAAACTTTGGTTACTCAAAAAATATGGTCAAACCAATGGTCCAAAATTACAAAAAAAATACCTGAACATGTTTGAACAATGGTAAAAAACATGATTAGAAGTTGGAAAAAAAATCTAAAACAATGATCAAAAATTGCAGAAATACCTAAAAATGTTGGGACGATAGGATATGCGCTGTGTTTTATTTCTAAATAAAATTAAACTATATTCTGTGTAAGTAAATTATGCTTATTTCTTGGCAAAAATGCTTGAACTAAAAAAAAACAGAAAAACAAACAAACCAAATATGCAAAGTATGCAAATGATTCATTGTGCAAGAATAATAGATTGATATACAAAAATTTGTGTTACATATGTTTTGACATTAATATCGTATAAGATTATGTTTCGGAAGATGGTAGAAGTCCCATACGGCTACTAATTGTTAAGGAGACCGGTCCTAAGTACATAAAATACTGTAGTGCGCGGACTTGATTTAGTAATATTGTTTTTATTATCGAAGTTGTTGTGCGGTTGTTGGAAGAATAAAAGAAGATTTCTTGTATAACGTTGCGGAACAGCTTAATTAATAAGTATTTTTTTGTGAAAAAAATATGTAACGTCGCAGCGTTACAAATTTTTGTTGCAAAATTGTAAAATTTTGGTGAAAAATATGTAACGCTGCGACAGGGTAATTAAGCTGTTCCGCACCGTTATAATACGCATATTGAACAAAATTAGACCGGTAAACGTCACTTATATAAAAAGCCAAAAAAAGGTCATTTTAGGGTGGTGTAAATAGACCTACAATATATAATTTCTTACGGAAAATTTAAATCCAAAAAATCACCTTAAAAATAAGGTTTCAAAATCCAATATCGGGTATAAATTTTGTTTTGTATTTGTGTGTAGTAAAGTAATAAAATGCGGTAAAATGCGCCAGCAAGATGTGAAATGGTAATTTTCCTTTAAATGCGCCAACAATTTGTAAAATGACAAAAATTCTTTAAAAAGAGCCAGAAAGATGTAAGATGATAATTTTTTAAAATGTGCCAGCAAGATGTAACCGTTTCGCATAAATTTAGAATTTTATCGCCAGTGCACTAAACGTTTGTTCAAACTATTAACATTTTTCCTTAAAATATTTGTATTAGTAAAGCTAAATGTCCCTTCCATTTTTATAATTTTATTTCTCACAAAAACTAAATTAATAAATATTTCGTTCTTGCTATAGAAAATCAGTAACTATCGATACACTGGTCTTTGATAACTTTACACAGTCATTATAAATTGGCGATGTTGCTACTTTCCAAAGCTCCGGAGCTCCATTTGAAGTGGAAGGAGCTCTTTAATTCCGGCGAACGTTAGAGAGTTACACCCAACGCCGGGTAACATTAAATATAGAGATTCACACACACCTGCGAGTATTATACCCCTTTATTTTGACTCATTTTATTGTACTAGTAACGCCATTTTGTTGTGCTTTTTGGACGTTATAAATTCTAATCGGATTGAAACAAATTTTCCCCTGGTATAAAATCCACAATATTAAAATTCGTATCCCGATGAATCAGCCGCAAGCACAAGCCTTGTGCGTACGTACAACTAGCGGCTGTCGCCTCTTTTCTGTCTTTTTTTATTAAATAAATTTCATGAAACAGTATAAAGCCCGCGGTTTATTCTTCGTCCAACTTCAACGAAAACACAATTTTAGAGGCTAAACTAAAAAAAAACGTCAAAAAACAAATGTTATTTTTGACAACGCTTTTTACTTTTGGAGTTTTCTTCATTTCGACGTTTTCATACTGTTTTTACTGTCGTTGTAAATTGTTGTTGAAGAATTTTGGCTGCTTTTGGACAAAATTAAAAAAAAAACAGCTTTCATACTTTCTAGCGAAAAGGAAAATTTGAAAAATTTTTAGATAGATCTAAATTGAGATTTTGAAACCGATCTATAGGCAAATAAAATCTAGCTGACCGCGATATTTGCAATATTGAATCGACTATTTAACAACAACAACATTCAAAGTTTTTCACCAAAGCGGATTAATAACAAAGATTAAAAACTTTTGTAACCTAAATGCAAATTTTTTAAAGGCTGAAGTTGGTTAAATTGGTATATTTCGTGAAAAGGTGCAATTAAACAAAATTTTGCGTTCTTATTTTAAAAAAAACCCGTCATTACCGCACAATTTTAATTGGTTCCCTCATGTCTGCATTCTAATTTTCAGCGTCAGCCAGATATAATTCAACCATAGTCTAAAATAAAACTGTTCCGAAATAAAACTGTTCCGAAATTTCAGTTCACCAAAGTAAATTCCGGGTTAAAAGACTAGTATCCTAATTTAATTATGACCAATTTAAAAATTTTCAATCTAACCATACACCAATTTAACCAAAAGTTTGTAAAAACGAAGCCCAGATATTTCAAAGTTTAAATTTGGTTTCATATCGACCAGTAACAAATGAATAGGTCCTTTTTTTTTAAAAAACAAAGAAAACACTGATACGGGTAAAAAATCACTATTTACAAAAATTACTATTTTAAGTTAGAGATGTTTGAATATGGTTTAAAAATATTGCTAAAGTATAGTATGACACACTTTTTAACCGTGCGATTGTTTGTTTTGTATTAGAAACCTTAGTAATTATTGAATGAACAAAGGGAACCAACACATTTAACATCTGAAATTTTATTTTACAATAATGCATATTACAATATTGCATATTAACAATAAATGTGAGAATTATGTTTTGTAGTTTTGCATTTTGTTCAGTGTGTGGTATTAACAAGTGACGTAAACTTAAAGATATTGGCTGTCAACAGCAAAATTTTAAGTTTAAAAAAAACTTCCTTTTCAGTTTTTACTACTTTTCTTTTTAATACTAAGATATTTCAATATCTTTACAATTTTTCTGGTTTGTGGATTTAAAATTACAGGGTTGGCGTGTCAATATTGCTTGTCAAGATTTGATATACTTTATATTCTTTATTAAAAAATTACAGTAAAATGTCACTCGTTTCTTGTCATATAAAAAATTATATTATTTTGCAGAAAATAAAAAAAGAAGACAATGTTTTGGAAAATTATTATAATTTAATTCATTTTGATTTGTTTTTGAAAATTAAGATTTATAAAATTCAGAGTTTTAAACTTTAGTCATCAATGTTCACATTCCTTTTTATAATTTTTTAAATAAAACTCAGTTTAAAATAAGACCGTGTGTCTAGTGTTACGAGAGTATAAAATTTTGATCAATAAATTTTTTTTGTTAACTAAATTATACTCTTTGTTTAAAAGATTTATTTTAGTTAAACCATAAGTGTAAAGTTATCTGAATCCCAGATCCAAAGTGTTCGACTTTGTACAAAAACGACGTGGACTAGAAAAAAATTCAAGAAATCATACTTATATCGCTAACGGAAGAATAAATTTTTAAGAAAGTTTTAATAATTCCTACACTTACCCTTAGTTATGTACTGATCGTTTTAATGCCTTTCTATTGGTAAAAATTTTATAATTTTTCTACTCCACATCATTTTTGTGAAAACTATAGCTCAAACTTTTTTTAACAACTTCTTTTTATTTTACTGGGTTTAATTTAAGATTTCAAAAACAATCGCCAAAATCGGAACAATTTCATTTTTTATCCGATCGGTTTTTATTATTATTTTTCGGAACGCGAGCTGTTGATTTTCAGGCTTCGGGTGTGATTTTCGTTTTTACAATTTTCGTTCGTTCGCGCGTGATAAGCTTTTAATTTTAAAAAGAATTATCCGCGGTCACTTTTCCACTTTTGTTACGCCAGAACCATTCGAATCGATAATCGAACTCCACACTTTGCAGCTTTTATAAATCTTTATTCCTTGCGGCAGAAGGAGTCAAAATCAATCAGAAACACCAGTGACTGAAACTTAGTACATTTTTTTTCAAAATTTATTTTAACCTAAAAAATGTCACAATCTATTTTTTTTCAATAATCGTCACTCATTCCGCTAGATTTGGAAAAATTCCCATTTTTGACGAAACCACCAGGATAGGATAGGATGTGCGTTGTGATGGCCCACGAGCTCATTTGCATAAATAAACTTTGTGTCGGTGTGTAGTGTAAAGGGGTAGAGAAGAGGTATACAGATATTTGTAAGAGGATTAATCGAATTGCAATCCAAACTTACTATTATACGCCAGCTTTCGGGTTTTCGTTGTTGTTATTTAACGTTTTTAAAAATAAAGTTTTGTGTCGGAATAAAACATTGGCCGTAAGTCCTATGATTTAAAAAAATATTTTTTTATGATGATAAAAATTTAAACGGAAGCAAATAAGAAATATTTTTTTGAAGTTTTTTGTAGTTTTTGAAAGTTCGTTTAATATTTTTTTTATTTTGATAGAATATTTTTTTAAACAACAGCAAAATATTTAGGTAGAATGAAACTGATTTTTGTTTAAAAAATACAGTTTGATTTTTTTATTCGAAACAATAAATAAATCAAAAGTTTTTACATTATGTGTTTTTTTTATCTGGACCAATATTTCCTTTGATTATTTTTATCAAATTATACATGCGGTGGAAGCCTGGTAATAGCAAAAATATATAATATACCGAAAAATGTGCAACTCCTATATAAAAAATTGCGGAAAAGTAGGCCATTATAATGAGCCTCTCCATTTAAATGCCACTCTCCACTATAATGGCATAATAGCCATTTTAATTCGGCGAGTTAAAATGAAGAGGAAACTATTATAATAGTCATTTATTGATATAATTTCACTTTATATATAGGGTAGTGCATTTAATTTCGGCACTTTTCCCAATTGGGCATTTTTGATTTTGGACTATATCTTTCGTAATCCTGGACGGAATACGACGTTTGATGGCTCAAATGAGAGCTAATTATATGAAAATAACTGTCGTGAGCTTTTTATTTGTTATGTTATGATATTTTCATGTGAAATTATGTGATTTATAAAAAATAAATTTGTTAATCGTTTTTAGAACATGGGCATTTCATGATTACACAATAAATTGATTTGAAATTTAAACTGTCCTGGTAAAATTTAGTTTATTTTCCGAATTTTTAGTCCCCGTGGTTCTACGTTGCGTCTGTCGTGAGCAATCGTTATAAAATAAAATAGTGTAATTTCGGCACTCATATGCTGTAGGTAAAAACGGATTGAATTAAGTGGTCTGGTGTTAAATTGTAGTTGTAAATAGTTAAAAGACAACGTTGAAATGTGTAGGGGTCATAGCACTGCACTTAAACTCGATTAAGAGAGCCCTTTTGAAAAGTGCCGAAATTAAATGCACTTTTTTCCCAAATTTTGCTCATTTTGATACTATTTGGCATTTTAGCAGTAACTTTTTGCAAGTTACACGTTGAACAACAAGTAGAAGTTTAAATTAAAGAAAACTGTCTGAAGATAATGATAGGCTTTTAAATTTTTGAAAATGATGATTTTTTTACTGAGAAACAATCGATTGTTTGTAAAGTGCCGAAATTAAATGCACATATTTAATTTCAACAATTTTCCATTTTTTTAAAAACTGATTTAATTAAGTAAAAAAATATTTTCGTACAGCAAAACTTTTGTGACGCAACGCAGTATCGTGAAAGCTTCAAAATGAGCTATCAAACATAAAAATCGGGCAATACAGTAAAAAGTTACATCGGAAAAACTAAAAAGTGCCGAAATTAAATGCACTACCCTACTCACAAACTGTCCGGGCCGTACGAGTTTTTGCGTGTTGGACAGTATTAAACCAACACGCAAAAACTCCTGCGGCCCGGAGAGTATTACACTTGTGAGTATATATGAAGTGAAATTAAGTCAATAAATGGCTATTATAATAGCTTCCTCTCCATTTTAACTCGCCGAATTAAAATGGCTACTATGCCATTATAGTGGAGAGTGTCATTTAAATGGAGAGGCTCATTATAATGGCCTACTTTTCCGCACTTTTTTATATAGGAGTTGCACATTTTTCGGTATATTATATTTTTTTGGTAATAATACAAATGCACGTTGTGCGGCGATCAATCAGGTTAATATTGAAATATTAAAATATTAGTATTTAAGATTTTTACTGTAAAAAGGAAGTGAGGTCAAGGTTATAATGCGGAAAGTGGACAGTGAAAACGTTAAGTCCATTTTTTTCTAATGGAATAATATATAATACTGTTTATTGATGTCGCGTTTGCGTCCTGAATGGTCGGAAGAACTTCGATTTCGCAATTACGCTGTGAGAATGAGTTAAAGAGCTGACCACTAAAATCGCTGTGAAAATTGAAATTACTGTAAAAATTTAAAATTACACGGTAAAAGAAAATATAATCCGTTATAAATATATAGTTCAATTTAATAATATAAATATAATAGTCTCTTTTTCGTTTCAAACTTTTAAATGAAAATTAATAAAAGTGATAGTGCGTTTCATCTCTTGATGTAAATAAGTGAGTGATTTACCTACCGAGAGATATTCCTACAAATATTTTTTGACACAAAAAGCCTATTTAGAGTGTATAAAAGCGTATTTAGAATTAATTTTTGTAAAATTTATAAAAAATATAAAATGCATTTTTTGTTAAATAAAGCCTAATAAAAATCTTTCAAAAATTTTTCCAGTGGGGTCGAACTTTTTATTTTTAACTTTTATTTTTTTACTTTTAAGCGACACGCTTACTCACTGCATTATAACACAGAGTATATTTACTTGAAATTCACAATCAATAGTTACTCGATATTTTTATGTTTCATAAAAACATAATAAATAATTTTTGTTATGATTAATTATTTCTTTTTTTATGAAAAACGTATTGCTTTAGATTTATTTTATGGTTTTACGATGTTTGATGTAACCCAAAATCAGAAACTTTTGTTTCTTTCCAAAAACAATCGTTAGAACGTTGGTTTCTGTTTCGTTTTGAGTACTGCCACAAGCACTGCCACAAATTATTTTTTATATCTCCATGTTAACAAGTAGCAAAATATTCTTTAAATACTAAAAAAATCCGACGGTACGGGGTCGATAGAGACTAAAGAACTTAAAACCGAACCGTTTTGGACTTGTTTAATGTTAATTTTTTTATTTTAGTTTGTTTTTATCTTGATTTTGAGGTTTTTGTATTGGCTTGCTTAGAATACAGGCGTTAGCTTCAACCTTGGTATCGTTTTTGGCTCTAAAACTGTTCGGCTCCACGTTACTTTGGCTTTAACAACCTTAAATCAATCCGAATAAAACATAAAAATGTTATAGTTAACTCTAAAATTAGAAATAAATAGGCTTTGTTTTAAATTAAATGGATCATTCAGGCCGTTAATGGATCATCTCCATGTTAACAAGTCACAAAATATTCTTTAAATACTGGAGAAATCTGACGGTACGGGGTCGATAGAGACTAAAGAACTTAAAACCGAACCGTTTTGGACTTGTTTAATGTTAATTTTTTTTATTTTAGTTTGTTTTTATCTTGATTTTGAGGTTTTTGTATTGGCTTGCTTAGAATACAGGCGTTAGCTTCAGCCTTGGTATCGTTTTTGGCTCTTAAACTGCTTGGTTGCAAGTTACTTTGGCTTTAACAACCTTAAATCAATCCGAATAAAACATAAAAATGTTATAGTTAATTCTAAAATTTGAAATAGATAGGCTTTGTTTTAAATAAAATGGATCATTCAGGCCGTTAATGGATCATCTCCATGTTAACAAGTCACAAAATATTTTTTAAATACTGGAGAAATCTGACGGTACGGGCTCGATAGAGACTAAAAAACTTAAAACCGAACCGTTTTCGACTTGTTTAATGTTAATTTTTTTATTTTAGTTTGTTTTTATCTTGATTTTGAGGTTTTTGTATTGGTTTGCTTAGAATACAGGCGTTAGCTTCAACCTTGGTATCGTTTTTGGCTCTTAAACTGCTTGGCTCCAAGCTACTTTGGCTTTAACAACCTTAAACCAATCCGAATAAAACATAAAAATGTTATAGTTAACTCTAAAATTAGAAATAAATAGGCTTTGTTTTAAATTAAATGGATGATTCAGGCCGTTAATGGATCATCTCCATGTTAACAAGTCACAAAATATTCTTTAAATACTGGAAAAATCCGACGGTACGGGGTCGATAGAGACTAAAGAACTTAAAACCGAACCGTTTTGGACTTGTTTAATGTTAATTTTTTTTTATTTTAGTTTGTTTTTATCTTGATTTTGAGGTTTTTGTATTGGCTTGCTTAGAATACAGGCGTTAGCTTCAACCTTGGTATCGTTTTTGGCTCTAAAACTGTTCGGCTCCACGTTACTTTGGCTTTAACAACCTTAAATCAATCCGAATAAAATATAAAAACGTTATAATTAATTCTAAAATTTGAAATAGATAGGCTTTGTTTTAAATAAAATGGATCATTCAAACCGACGTAGGATATCACTATGTGAAAGTGCCTTTTTATAGGTAGACTGTCACATAGTGATATTCACAGGTAACAGCTCTTTAACAATATCCGAAGAAATAAATGGAATAAATTAATGGAATGCAATTTTAATCATTTGACTAATAATCAATAATTCAGTTTGGAAAATCAATAATTTTATCGACTTCTAATCTTTGCCATGGAAAATGGTCATCCTAATGGGCGGATTTCGGAACAGTTACCGGAAAAACCGAAGTCTAAGGGACGTTTAGCGGAAAAAATACCGCCGAAAATCGGAAAAGCTGTTGGGATTTTGAGAAAACAGTCCAGGGAAATAGTTTCAAAAATACATTTGCCAACAAATATATTTAATTCGGTATTTTATAAACTAGTTTTTTAAATTTTCATTTAGTTGGAATTTTCATTTTAAAACGATCCACGGAATTTAGTGGAAAAATTTTTAAAAAAATCAACAATAACGCTTTATTTTATTTTTTTTTTTGAATAAAACACTCTATTTCTAGCTCAATAAATCTTAAAAATTAGTTTTTATTAGTATTTGAATAGTAATAATGCATACTTATGATTTCGAATCCATATTTTTTTAGCTTAAAATTTCAAAAATTAGAAACATCTCGTAAGGTAGCGGGTACGGGGTTTTTAGAGCCATAAGTAAGGAACTTAGAGCCGTCAGTAACTTTTGAAAAGTTGTTAATTTTCATGTTTTGATATTTTCTTCAAAATTATTTTGCAATGCGTTTAACTAACTGCGCATTTTAAGATTCCGTTAATTTCGGCCACCTTAAAATGTAGGTGAAAGAACCTGTCGTTTTTTGCTGTTTTTAAATATCATCGTACTACTGTATTTATAAAGAATTTTTTTTGCTCGTTTGACTTTGTTTTGACGTTTTTAAGCCAAAAATAAAAATTGAACAAAAAGTACAAGTTATTAAGTTATTAAACTTGTTTCTTTAAGGTTTTGACATAATTATTAAAAGTCTTGCTAATAACTATTAAAGTTCGCAAACGGGAAAAATTAAGTTATATGTACCAAGAACAATACCTAAGGGTAAATTTGCAACCTTTAAAAATTTTTATTGTTCGTTTAAGCAATAGTTATGGCCAGTTTTTTGTAGGTGGCCGAAATAAATGGTACGCGCCTTAACTTCGGTCACTTTAAAAAAAAGTTTAAACCTTCACTGATTTTTAAGTGTAACAAAAATATTCAAATTTTGCACTGGAATAACAAATATAGCTATTGTTTAATTTTTAGGCCAAATTTTGGCTTGATTGAAAAAGCCAGAAAAAATTTATTCAAAAAAAATAAAAAAAGGTGGCCGAAATTAAGTCAGTTACCCAACGTTTTAGTGAACTTTGTTTTGGGCTCAAATTCCTAACTTACGGCTCTTTGTTCCCAATTTACGGCTCCCGGTTCTCAGTTTTTGTCTCCAAATTTCTTGGGCTCGATCGAGCGAAAATTCGGCAGTCGGGCCATTCTAACGACCCGGTTAAAAATTAAACTAGGTCAACTTTTTTGCGTGCTAACGTTTACGTGAAGAAAATCAATATTAGTCAGAGTCCTATTTCATGAAGAAGTTTATTTTAAAAATCTCCGTTTACGGTTTGTAAAATAAAAAATTATAGGTTTACTAACATGTAATACAGAGGGTATAATACGGGGGTATATTCACTCAGCATAACAAGTGCTCTGCGCAGATTGTTCCGTTCTCATAAAGTCGATAAACCGTTTTGTATCACCTTTATCATGAAATTTACTGTAATTAGGCCTGGGATTTGTAAAATTAGAACCTACAAATGTCTTAATGAAACAGGTTTCAGGTTTTCAGATAAAAATTTTCTATTGTTGTAATATAAAAAAATTTATGTACCTCCAAAAGTGGATAATAAAAAGTTTTCGCGGACTTTTTGTTTTCGGTGACATAAATCATCCCATTCTTCCAATATCCGATGTATATATATACCAACACAACGGCAAAATAAGTCAAAATAATAAACGATTATGTATTACTGTGACTCATTTTTGATTAAATTTTAAGTTTATCGGGATTATGTTTTAACTGAGTCGATAGAAAATGATAAATTGGAAAAAATCGTAATATTGAGATGAAGAAGGTGAAACTGTAAAAACAGAAACGCTTAAACTATATAGTTATTAAAGCATCAAATCGGAATAGCTCGAAAGTAAAACAAAGTAAATCCTAACGCAGCAATGTTAAATAAGATAAGCCGAAGTATAAAAATGGTAGTGTAAAATAAAACAAAATAGGGTAGAATAAAATAAAATAAATTAAAATAAGGTGAAATAAGGTTATGTAAAATACCGTGAAAATTAACGGATTCCAGCGATGAAGAAGCGGAGGATGACGCCCGGGGGGAAAAATCTTCCCCGCACGCCAAAGTGGAGGATATTTTTCTCAAGAGCGACCTGCACGGTCTGCCGGAATGGTACGAGGCCAAAGGGTGGCTGGAAAAAGGCGTTTGGACCATAATCCTCATAGGGGCTATCGCCCTTCTCGTGTATGAAATAAAGGTACCTTTATTTACCTTTACTATTTAAATTATTTGTAGCGTTTTGACTAGTGTTGTAAAAAGTTATTTTTACTTTTACTTAAACTACATAATAAAAGTAACGGATTTTGGATTACTTTTACTTTTACTTGATTTTTGAAATTTCATTTACTTTTAATTTTACTCTTACTCGACTTTTAAAATTTCAATTATGTTTACTTTTACTCTTACTCGATTTTTTCCCCGCAAATACTTAAATTAATTTAAGTAAAATTTAAGTAATTTCAATGATTAGATTACCTGTGGGCTTGTTGTCAAATAAGTGGCAGAAAAAATTTTTTAAGCTGCTAACACGCTAAAACTATTTTTTCACCCAAAAACTTATTAAAATTAAAATTTATATAAAAAATTAGCAAAATACCTTGGAATAAAGCTCTGGAACTCCAAACATCGGTGTTTTGCTCCGTTTCAAAATTACTTTTATTATACTTTTACTCTTACTTTTACTTAAAAAATAGGTCTTACTTTTACTTTTACTTTACTTAAATAAAATTTTGACCATTACCTTTACTTTTACTTTACTTAAATTAAAAGAATTACAGATTACTTTTACTTTAACTTAAAATAATCGAAAATCATCATTTTTTCAACACTAGTTTTGACTATTATTCTTATAGGTGTTTTCACTCTACTCGTGTACAAAATAAAGGTACAGAAATATACTTTTGTTTACCTTTACTTTTTACTATGGTTTTTAGCGTTTAGACCATAATTCTCATAAGGGCTATGCACTATACTTGCGTACGAAATAAAGGTACAGAACTTTACTTTCATTAACCTTTACTTTTTATAATTATTTGCAGCGTTTGGATTATAATTCTTATCGGGGCTGTCGTCCTCCTTGGGTACGAAATAAAGGTACAAAGTTTCATTTTTATTTACTTTTATTTTTTACTATTATTTGTACTGTTTGGACTATAAATCTCATAGGGGCTATCGCTCTTCTTGTCTACGAAATAAAGGTACATAACTTTACATTTACTTCTTACTTTATTTCTATTAAAAACATCGTTGAGCTGCTAGAGAAAATGTTAGAAACATGAAAAAAAGGAAACGATAGTAGTAGTTGTTGTTCATTGCCGGAGTTTTAAGTAATTTCTTCAAGGAACCTGACCGCATCCACTGTTCTTTCCCAAAGATCTTCTATTTTGAGTGTCGTTGGATGTTGAGGGCATACAAAAAGGTATTTTACGTTATGTGGTTTGCCCCTGCAGTGGGGCATTCATTTTTAACAGAGTTGTTGATTCTGGATTTGAATGAGTTGAGGCGGCGAAAATGTCCGGATCTGAGTTGTGCCAGGAAAGTTCTTGACTTCCTGGGGAGAAGTTGCTCGCTTGTGTTGATTGGTGGCGGTATTCTTTTTGAAAGTGCGTTAGGTTGGAGCTGCAAAATGTTTTCTTTGACAAAATATGAATGGATGTTTGATTGTATGGTTTTTTCTGTAAGCATGTGGTTGTAGAAACTTTTGGCTATTGGTCTAAGCTTTGATTAGAGGGTGTGCTTCATCTCACTTGGTCTATGGTCTTTGGCTGTGATTTTGTTAGATGGATGTGTTGGCTGCATGGTTTTTGCTAAAAATTGTGTTAAAAGAAGGTTGGAGTGGCTTTCGATTGGAAGGACTTTAGTCTCTTGATGAAGATGGTCGGTTGGCGTCATTTTGTGGCAGCCGGTTGCTATCCTGATTGCCGTGTTTTGAGTTGCTTTTAGTTTTTGAAAATGAGATTTTGATAGATTGGGTGACCATATTGGGGCTCCGTAATTGAGAATTGGGCGTCCTATAGCTTTGTAGGAGGTGACTATTGTTTCTTTCTGTTGGCCCCAGCTGGTACCAGCCAGGGCTTTGAGAATGTTATTGCGCCTGGATGCTTTGTTGTTTATGTTGGTGGCATGGTTGTTGAATGTTAATTTTGGATCGAAAGTAACACCCAGGATTTTGGGGTTTTTGTTTAGCGGCAAAAGTTTGTTGTTTGTGGTCACCTTTGGGTAGTAGTTAAATTTTTCTAATGAGGAGGAAACGATGATAACTGTTGACTTTTTTGTTGATAATTTGAGGTAGCTTTTGTCTAGATATTGATTTAAATATTGAGGTAGTTTAAATAATTTAAATATTTAAATAAGATATTGAGGTAGTTGGTGAGATCGAGTTCCATTTTAGTAATCTTTTTTCCGGTGGAATAAACTGTGGTATCGTCAGCATAAGAGACTATTTTGACATTAGCTGGTGGAGGTGGTAGGTCAGAGATATAAAAATTAAAGAGGGTTCGTGAGATTACAGAGCCTTGAGGGAACTCCTGTTTGAACTATCCTGGCTTTGGAGGTGGAGTCTCTGAAGATTGCTCTGCTGGTTCTGCCTCTGAAGTAACCACTGAGCCATATGATGAGGTAGGCTGGCAGTGTGCTGTTGGCTATCTTGGTTATTAAAATATCGATGCTGATTTGTGTCAAATGCCTTGGTTAAATCCAGGGCGGCTACTATTGTGCGTTTGGGTGGAGCTTTTTGGTTGAATCCGGTGGCTATGTCGGTAGTGAGTTGAAGCAGGGCAGTAGTTGTTGAATGTTTCGGTTTGAATCCATGCTGATCTGGGTGCTGTTTTAGATGTTGGAGAAGGATCGGTTGAATTATTGCTTCTAAAATTTTTATAGCTGGACAGAGAAGAGATATTGTTCTATAGGAGGTTAAAATGTTGAGATCCTTTCCTGGTTTTGCCAGTGGTATTATGGGAGAAGTTTTCCAGATGTGTGGTATGCTATTTATTTTAAATGAAAGAAAGACGTGTGTGTGAGTTTACAGGATGTTTTAAATAGTTCCGTTGGGGTAGAAGTGCCGACCACACAGAAAGTAAGTTCTGACCAGTGTTCTTTTAAAATTAATTCTGTTAACCTTTTAGGATTCATTCCGCTGCATATCCGCAGAAAAGATTCTGCGCCACCGCAGTTCAGTGTTAAACTGCGGGCGCCGATGGCAAAGCGGACGCTGAATCCTTTTTGCGTATTTGAAGCGCTTTTTGTTTGGACAAAAAAAAATCTCAAAGGGTTAATATTAGTTATGTCCCTACCCTCCAATTTAATGCTCCGGAGCTCCAGCCATTTAAAACGGCGATAGCTCTGGAGCTCCGGATCTCCGCCCCTTAAATAAGCGATTTTAAGCCTATTTAAGCTTGAAATACATTTTAAACGACTCCAGCTTTATTTGTGGGACTATTTTTATTGTTTTAAATAAGTTTTGGAAAAAAATTAGTTTGCAAAAAATTTTGACAAAATAATTAATGCCATCACTCTTTAATTATTCACGAAATTAGTGAAAAAAATTGCGGAGCTTCGGAGCTCCGGTCCTCTCCATTTTAATTCGACGAATTGAAATGGCTACTATGCCATTATAATGGAAGGTGCCATTTAAATGGAGAGGCTCATTATAATCGCATACTTTTATTTACTTTTTTATATAGGAGTTGCAAATTTTCGGTATATTATATATTTTTGTTACTATTAGCATTTATATATTAGAATTAAAATAAAGCTAATTTATCAATTAAATTAATCAAGCAAAACCACATTTTTTTAACAAACTACCACTAGAGTAAAAATGATGTTGCAGAATTGTACATTTAAAAAAATTTTTTATGAAGAATCACGTCGGTTAATTCAATGTACACAAAACTCTCGAGAAGAAATAAAAATAATTTGTATAATAACCGAAAAAATCAGGAAGAACAAAAAATGCACAACAAGCTGTTTTTTAAATGAAATTGTTTTATGTTTATGTTATTTTCTGCATTATGATCGTGTTTTTTTCGTTAACCAACGTCATATACAAATTATTTTTAAATTTTCTCGAGACCTTTGTGTACATTAAATTAACTGCCGTGATTCCCCATTGGCTGCTGTAGCAATTTGATTTTGTTATTGTTGTCTTGTTGTGGTTAATACAGAGGTTGTACTGAATAGTTTTGAGGTGCTTAAACTTTAATTTAATTTTTAATTTTATTTCGTTTTCTATTTTAAGGATATATCTCAAAAAAAAAAAATTATCACGAATTACAAAAAAATTACATTTTCTAATCCAATAAAATAATTCGAAAATAGTAATTTTCTAGATAGCTCAGCGGTCAGAATATCAGTTTACGGCAAAGGTTTGCGGTTCAAATCCACCCCTTGCGTCAATTTTTCAATTTATTAAAAAAAAACAGTTTTAAAATGAACTTCGCAAAACACTTTTGAAATCTAAAAATAAAACAAATTGCACAATATTAACACACCGGACTCAGACTTCGTCTTTAATAATTATTTTCAGGTAACATACGAGGAATTCCAAAACAATCCGATTTTAACCACTTACTCAGTCATGTCGGCCGGGATCGAAGGGATCCGCTTTCCGACCGTGTACATTTGCCCTTTGACCCCTTTTCATGCTTTGCAAAAGTGGAAAACTAACACCAGCAAAGATTGGGAGCAAGAAAACAACGTTTTCAAAATGTTTTCAACCAAGGTAGGTTGTTGTTTTAATTAAGTTAAAGTGTTAAATTAAAGTTATAATGTCTTAATGACATTACCTAAGTCCCATCCCTTTCTTCCTATTCAAGTATAAACGGTGAAAAAAATAATCTGCAAATATCATGGTCAAGAATGTCGGCCATTTAATGAGGCGCTCTACTTTAAGTTTAAATGAATGTGATTTTTTAATCTACAAATATTGTAGTTCGAAGCTCCGGCCATTTGAAGTGAAGCTTATTTGGAGCCCCGAAGCTTCCAATTTTAAAATGAGTGATTTTAAACTTGTTTCATCTTTAAATATATATTTTAGCCGCCTATTTAAACATGTAATTTTTGATGCTTTTAAAAAGTTTAAAAAATCGTAAATTATTCAAAAAATTTATAGGCACCTTGCACTGGAACTCGGTTTATGCATGAAGTATGCAATAAACATAGGGAGTTACCATAATGGATAATTACCGTATCTCCTACTTATCTTTTGTATTATGCAAATCAACCGATTGAAAACGCGCGAAATTCCGATCGGTTGATCTGCATACTACGAAAGATAAGTAGAAAAACGGTAATTATCCATTATGGTGACTCGCTATGTTTATTGCATACTTGATGTATAAACAGAGTTCCAGTGCAAGGTGCGTATTAAAAATAAAAAAAGCTCCGAGAAATTGAGTAGTACATGTCTTAAACGTGTACCAATTATGATTTAACCCATTTAAAATTAAAATACATAATATATAAAACATCTTTCCTAAATTAGACGCGACAACTTAGTTTTTCAGTTATTTTTTTAATTTTTCCGTAATGAGTTATCAACCCATTTAAGCCCTAAAATTGCCTATTGTTTGTAAGTAAAATTTATGCAGTAAAAAAAACAATTTTGTGAAACAATAAAATATACATTACTAAAGAAGGTAAAAATATTTTTAAAAAAAGTAAAAAAAGATTACCGAAAACATAGAGAAACATTTTCTTAGCTTTAAAAGGTAATTTAAATTTTGTTTTACTTGGGTTTGTGTTTTAAAGGCCTACAGGAAACCTAAAAATCAAACTAAATTGTCACAATACAATGTATTGTTTAGAATGTCAAATTTGTTATAACTGTAATTCGGCACATATAACTGTAATTCGGCACATATTTAACTAGGTGTCATGCAAAATTGGTATAGGCATTAAAAACTTTATGTTTTTACAAAATTTGATAAACAACTTTTAAATTATATAGAAAAAATTATAAATTATTTTTGCTTGACAGAATAAAACGGGTTTTTTCGGTGCAAATGGGTTTAAATATCTTTGAAGAAAGTTTAAATGCCTAAAAGAAGCTCAAATATGAGGTTTGTCAAATTTAGAATATAGAAATGTTTGGCATTAGTATTAGTATTCTTTCCTCCAATATCATGCTTCAGAGCTCCGGCCATTTAAAACGGGGGGAGTCACGGAGTTCCGCCCCCTAAATAAACGATTTTAAGTTTATTTGAGCTTAAAATTTAAATTTACTCTATTAGCGCTTTTTTAAGACTATTTCCAGCGTTTTAAATAAGTTTTAAAAAAAATTAGTTTACACAAAAATTTGACAAAATAAACGATGGCATCACTCTTCAATTATTCATGAAGTTAATACAAAAATATGGCAGAGCTCCGGTGCTACGAAGTTCAAAGCTCCGAGGAACATCACTAATTTGTATTTTTTTTTTTTAAAAAATTTTTATTATTTTAAAAGCATAATATACAACAAACGCAACTAATTTGTATTTTACTTTCGGATTCTAATTTGTATTTTGTATTCTAATTTGTATTTTACTTTCGGATCAGTCAAATCAATAATTGTTACACGTATGGGCTTGCACCAAATTGAATTTGGACCATAATTTTATAAATCTGATTAAATCATAAGTGCAATACCCTAAGAATATTTTCTGGCTCTGTGGTTTTCTGGCCATTTGGTGTAATGAATAGTTCGTCAGCAAAGTTTATACATGCTCAATTCCAACCCCCGGTCCAATTTTCCAACGAATTTTTCTGTCTAAAGTTTTGCGTTCCGATCATTTTGGCCCTTACTTTCAGTCGACCTGATTACGTAAACACGTGGTAAAAATCAAACTCGTCTTATTTTCGCATTTATTTTCAAAACCCGCTAAAAACTCAAAAAAAAACGTTTTAATTCTTTAATTAGTCCTGTATCCGTAAAAAAATCATTTAAAAAATCGTAAAAAAATTCCGATTTTCAGGAACTGTCCGAAGGGGACGGGGGTATTTTGGCAACGAAAGCTTCCAAATGGGACGCCATCAACAGCGATATCGGCACCGGGTTCGACCAGGGATCCGACGAGGACGTGGATTGCTCCGGACACCCGTCCACCTATCAGAAAATCCATCAGGACCCCGAGTACACGCCATCCAGCTTGACCGACTACTTTAAAAAGGTGCCAGACGGGAAACATGAGTTGGGGGGCAACTCCTTTTGGCTAAGGGGACTGTTTCGAAAAAAATCTTGTAATTTTAAAGTAATAATCGTTTTCAAATTATTGGTATTTTTTTATTAAAAAATAAGTAATTGTGAATTTGCGGAAATTAAAAATTTGTAAATTTTTCAATTCCGAATGAAATTGTCATAATATACTTTTTAATAAAAAATTAAAAATATGTGTTTATTATATAATTACAACCACTTTTCATGATTAAATTCCTAAGGGAATTTGAAGCCGAAAATAGTGAGCCTGGAGCCATAAATTGGAAATTTATATGCGATTTGAAATCTCTTAAATCTTACCAAACTCTAAGCCAAAACCAAAGCAGGTGCTGAAGGTTTTAAATAAATAAAGCTTTTATTTAGCCTAAGCCTAACAAATCTTAAGCCAATTTATTTCATTATATTGCTCAAAAATTTCGATTTTTCAGTTCCGAAATTGTTCGTAAGTACATGTATAGAGAACTCTCTATACTTACGACTCCAGAAAGCCCGTACCACACCTGACAAACATCATAGAAAATTTTTGAGATTCGATTACGATTGATCCGTTAATTGGAAGAAAATTTTACAATGAAAATCATTTATAAGGAAAATTGCTACCTGTTTTAGATGCCGTTGTGCCGACAATTTTACAATTATAATTGACATCTTTTGTTACATTTGTGTAAGAAAAACGCAGCTACCAATATATATAGTTACTATTTTATAAATGTTGCAGGTTGGATATCCTTCCGACGCTTTGATCAAAGAATGCGCATTTGGCGGAAAGCCAGAAAACTGCAGCAAGATTGCTAAACCACTGTTGGATCGAAACCACGGGCTCTGCTATCTGATCGACCTAAATCGGGACCAGGTCCTCAGCGGTCAGGGCCTAAGCCTTGTCCTAAATGTTGACGCGGAGTACGCCTACACCGAATACCCGCCTTTGTTTGACGGCCTAGTGCTCCAGCTCGGGTATGAGCCCCTTTATAATATAAACAACACACAAAATACAAATACTTGTATATCTTAAATTCTGTTTTGAAACTTTAGTACAAGATGTTGTCAAGTGTATTTACAAGTATCGTTAATTCTCAGAACAAGTCCAACTCTCAATAAAAGCCAACTCTCAGTGAATTTAATCGGGTTGCACGTTACCATAAAAACTAAATGTTTTATTTGCCATATCGCTCAAGGAGAATTCCAAAACGGTATGAGCAGATATCACTTTTGGGGCTTACGTTTTTAAGTGTCAGCCCATATTTCTTGGGCTTTCAAACGCTAGCTCAATTTCGGTATAAAATGTTTGAATTCAGGGTCGTTGGAGCCGGAGGAAGTTAGAACTGGAACTTGAAGCAGGAAATTGAGTGCTTGGAACCAAAAGCGGGCAATTGAAGCTGAACTTCTGAAATCGCTAATATCTATTTCTAATCCTAATAGAGAACAGAATGGACGTGTGAAGATGAAAAGAAAAACCCAAAAAAAGAAAAAAATTTAAAAGAAGGGGGCCAGAGGAAGAAATATAAAAAGCTAAACTATTAAAAGTAAAAAGATAATACACAACGAAAATAAGAAGGAGCAGTTAAATAGGCACAAAAGATTGCCTAAAAAATTAAACTAACACTCAAGTATTATAATTAAGAGTAATTTACAAAGTAAAAAGCCAAAGTACACGCAAAATAACAATGAAGCTAAAAAATGCACGAATTATAATTAGCACTTTTACAGAAAAGAAAATTATAACTAAGTTAAGAATTTGAAAAGCTAGTTACCCTCCTCCTTACTGGGTGGCTAATATAAACAAAGTAGGCTTAACTTAGTCACCCAACCAGGCTTGGGACTGGCATTTAGTCAAAACGTAGTGATTAAATGGCGGAGTTACCTAGTTAAGGTCAAAATTCTTAGTAGAAAGCTACTGTTAAGATTTAAAATTAAAATAAAAACTGATAAAAAGTAGAAAGAACCATAGATCGAAATATTAATGACAAACAAAATTTATTTACCTGTTCAATAATATCTGCCGGTCCGCTAAGCTTGCGCTTCTCCCCGCGCGCCATATTATCGCAGTTGCTATCCATAATAATAACGTTAAATAGAAAAAATTTTAAATAGGACCGAAAAAATTTTAATATACCAGGAATAATGCGTAACTGAGCAAAAATACGGCAAGTTTTGATTTATGTGTAAATGAGGATAAGTAGACGGGTCAAATCAATAAAAATTGGGAATAGACGAGATAATAATATGTGGTAATCCTTACATTTTATGGCAACGTGAGTTATAGTGTGCAAAAAGAAATTTCTAGAAATTTCTACACATTAAGTAAGAAAACTTTTGTCAACTATCTTTATAACGTGGAAACAGCAATAATAATAAAAACAATAAAAACAACAAGCCGTAAAAAAGCAAATAATAGACCTACACAGGTCAAAAAAAATATTCCATCACGGGACAAAAATATAATGAT
>JASAMX010011971.1:0-39447 GCA_030248175.1 Microlaimidae sp. YZB2_3
TCAAATTAGCAAAAAATAAGTTGAAATTTGTGCTTTTAAATTAATTTCAAAACTGCATAGATTTTATTTGCGTTCTGGTTGTAAAATTATTCAAATTTTAAAATTAATTTCATAAAAGTCCATTCCAAACTTTTAAATAGAGTTTCTTGTAATTTGAAAAATTAAAAAAGTGAAAATTATGTGCAGTAGCGCTAACTTACGAAGCGCCAATATTAAACCGTAAAATCTACAGTTGCTCCTCGTTGTTTCTTAATTTTTCTCCTACATATGAAATTCGGTGGACCCATAACTCTTCCCCCTACACCTAAAAACCTCATTTTAGCAACAATTTCTCAAAAAAATGAGTTTTTTAATATTTTTGTTATTCTAAACTTTTTGAAATTTTGAACCATGAGATATTTTGTAATTTATATTTGAGCCTTTATTTTTTGTTGCAAAAAACAGTTAAATGCTTGTAGTATATTTTTGTTTGCAAGCCTTTTTTGGTTATTTTTACGGGCGGCATTATGATGGACTTACGGAAGAAAAAAATAGCCTTAACGGGTTCTTGACAAATTCACGGCGCCTCCGCCGCGGAGCTCAACACGTTAAAATAGTGGATAAATCGGGTTTCAAATACTTTTATGAAATTTTTGGAAACTCACGTTTGTTTTTTTTTCGGGTCTGGCTTTCGGTTTTTTTCTGTCACATTTGTGTCTATTGAGCTTCCGAAAAGGGAAGCTTTTCTCGGTCGGCATCATTGGCACTGCGGCACGCTCATTCGACTTTTTTGAAACTGAGCCACAGTCCCTAGTGACGACGCGGTTTTCGCTGGGTCCCTCCGCTTCGGTAAGATAAAATAAAAGATTAATATTATTACAGTTTTAAAAATAATTTTTATTTGCATTAAATTATAATTGGAGTACTTTTTTAACTTTGAGAACTGGACAGTCACATTTGGCAGTAACAGATAATAATAGAACAGGTTTTTAGTATAAAAACCTCAAAGTTATTTTTCAACTACCAGGGGTAGGGTACTAATTAAAAATTTAAAAAATAACTTGCGAAACATTATTTTTAAAAAATTTTCGATTTCTTGTTAAAACTTTGTAAAAAATTTAGCACCATCTACAAAAAATTTTTCATTCTGGTACCATATTACCACTGTGATGAATAAAAATGGGGTGAAACTGCTTTGATTAATATGTTTCAGAAAACAATAAATTGCTTTTTACCATTTATTGTCGAAAAAACCAATGTATTTGATGGGAGTAAAAACTCACTATTACTAACAAAAAAATACAATACATAAACTGCCGACAAAATAAACTTTCACATTCTTTTTTTATGGTCGGCACCATATGGTTTTTGGCGTAAGTAGGGAAACTACAGTCTTATGAAAGAGTTTTGCAACTTTGTACTGTGAAATACTACTTGAAAGTAAAAAAATTGTTTAGGTTTAAAGCTAGAATCCACTGAAAATTCCGTTACATTTCTTAATCATTTTTATAAACATTGGACGACCTGCTGAAGCATTCTATGCTCTCGGGCCGCGCGAATAGCATTTGAGAAAGAGTCTCACAGGAAAAAACCCTTTACAGATTTTTGTCAGGAAGGAGGTTTTAGCTGTTTTGAATGTTCGGGTCCGTAATTGCGGCTCGAAGTTTTTCTTCCGGTTCCCAGTGAACGGGACTTTAGCCGGAGCGCAGCTTTAGAGCCGAGGGTCTTTTAGAGCCGCAGCGTGGGACTTTAGACCCTATCGGAGGGACGCGCGTAACGTAACTTTTGTGTTCAGAAAATTCATAAAAATTAAGGGGTTTAGAACCGCGAACAAATTTTGATTTTACGTCATTGTCATACAATGTATCACTGAAATTAGCCAAATTTTTACGTCGGTTTTTAAGCTTTTGACAATACTTTTATTTTCGGTGTCCGGAAAGAGTATTTTCGGGGCATATATTCTTCCGAAAAATATAAATATTTTATTTAGGCAGTAAACTAAAGGAATTTCAATAGTTTTATCGCGGTTTTGGGTTTTTAAATTGAAACATTTGTTATGATAAATATCAAAGATGTTTTATTTTAGAAAATGTTGCAATAAAAATTTAAGACAGAAACCATTAGTTTTTCTAAGCCTAAGCGAAACCTACAAATCAAGATAAAAATCTAAAAAAAGCTTAAAACTATTGAAATTCCTTTAGTTTACTGCCTAAATAAAAAAAATATTTATTTCGGAAGATATTATGCCGAAAATACTCTTTCCGGACACCAAAAGATTTTAAAAGTATTGTAGAAAGCTTTAAAACTTTTTACAACATAAAATTTGGCTAATTTCAGTGATACATTGTATGACAATGACGTAATTTAACCAACTGTGACAAAATTTGTTCGGCTCTAAAGTCCCTTAATTTTTTATGAATTTTCTGAACACAAAAGTTACGTTACGGCTCCAAAGTCCCTCCAATACGGCTCTAAAGTCCCACGCTGCGGCTCTAAAGACCCTCGGCTCTAAAGTCCCCTCGCTCCGGCTCTAAAGTCCCGTTACCACTGGGAACCGGAAATTGAGAACTTCGAGTCGCAATTTACGGACCCGAACATTCAAAACAGCTAAAACCTATTCCTAGTTGACAAAAATCTGTAAAGGGTTTTTTCCTGTATAAACTGTTCTACAAAATGCTTTTATTCGCGCGGCCCGGAGCAGTAGAATCGCACAGCTTCACAGCGTAGGAATGTTTGTGATAAAATAAAATTCTAACGTCAAGATGCTAACGGATTTTCATGGATTCTAAGCTTAAACCTAAACAATTTTTTTACTTTCAGTTCCAAGTGCGTATTTTCACGGCTCCAAGGTTCCCAAAAATCTTTCATGACTCTAGTTTCCTACTTACGGCTCCAAAAACCCCGTATCATCGACCATAAATTTAAAGAATGTGAAAGTTTATTTTGTCGGCAGTTTATGTATTGTATTTTTTTGTTTAATTAATCATGAGTTTTTACTCCCATCAAATACATTGGTTTTTTGACAAATAAATGGTAAAAAGCGATTATTGTGGAAATTTTTCTGAAACATGTAATATTAATCAAAGCAGTTTCCTTGAGCCACCATTTTTTTATTCATCAGCAGTGGTAAATCATACAGAATGAAAAATTTTTGTAGATGGTGCTAAATTTTACAAAGTTTTAACAAATCAAAATTTTTTTAAAAATAATGTTTCGCAAGTTATTTTAAATTTTTAAATTGGTCCTCTACCTGGTAGTTGAAAATAACTTGGCAAAAAGGTTTTTATACTAAAAACCTGTTATTATTATCTGTTACTGCCAAATGTAATTAACTGTCAGTTCTCAAAGTTAAAAAATTTTGTACTCAATTATAATTTAATGCAAATAAAAATTATTTTTAAAACTGTAATAATCTATTAATCTTTTATTTTTATCTTACCGAACAAGAAAGAAGACCCAACAAAACCACGACAGTAGTCAGGACTGCACTCAGTCAAGAAAAGTGGAATGAGCATGCACAGTGCCAATGAGATGCCGACCAAAAAGCTTCCCATAAACAGAAGCTCAATAGACACAAATGTGACAGAAAAAAACTGAAAGCCAGACCCGAGAAACAAACATAAGTTTCCAAAAACCATAAAACAGTATTTGAAACCCCATTTATCCACTATTTTCACTAGGAACAAACATGTTAATAAAGCTCCAACTGCTGGCAGAAGCACATAAAAATTGTAGAACCAGTTAAGGCTATTTTTTTCTTCCGTAAGTCCATAATGCCACCATAAAGAGTGACCAAAAAAAGGCTTGCAAACGAAAATATCTACAAGCATTTTAACTGTTTTTCAACAAAAATAAAGGCTCATTGTAAATTTGCAAATATCTCATGCAGCTTCAAAAACACAAAAATTTGATAACAAAAATATTAAAAAACTAGTTTTTTAAATAGATTGTTCTGAATAAGGGTTTTTAGTGTAGGGAGGGGGTACAATGACATCAGCGACATTCATATGTAGGAGAAAAATTAAGAAACAACGAGCGACTGGTAGATTTTACGGTTTCAAATATTGGCGTTTCGTAGGTATAGCGCTACCTGCGCGCGTGATTTTCACTTTTTTTAATTTTTCAATTACAAGAAATGTTTCTATTTAAAAGTTTGGAATGGACTTTTATGAAATTAATTTTAAAATTTGAATAATTTTACAACCAGAACATCAATAAAATCTATGCAGTTTTGAAATTAATTTAAAAGCACAAATTTCAACTTTATTTTAGCTAATTCGACATTATTGTTTACGAAATAAATATTTTGTGCTGATAACTAACTATTGTGATCATAATTTATTCAGAACAAACTGATATATTACGCACAATAGGCACAAAATTTTTATTTACATAGTTGCAGGTACTCTGTACTATTATTAGATATCTTATATTATTGAGAGTATCTCGTACCATTACAATTTTTAGCATTTTCTCGTTCATCATTTATTATTCTAAATAAATTGTTGGGAAAATTTTTTTAATTTTTAAAGTAATCACAACAAACATTTAAATTTTGTTTATTTTATCGAAAAGGCTTGTAAACGAAAATATCTACAAGCATTTTAACTGTTTTCCAACAAAAATAAAGGCTCATTGTAAATTTGTAAATATCTCATGCAGCTTCAAAAACACAAAAATTTGATAACAAAAATATTAAAAAACTAGTTTTTTAAACAGATTGTTCTGAATAAGGGTTTTTAGTGTAGGGAGGGGGTACAATGACATCAGCGACAATCATATGTAGGAGAAAAATTAAGAAACACGAGCAACTGGTAGATTTTACGGTTTCAAATATTGGCGCTTCGTAGGTATAGCGCTACCTGCGCGCGTGATTTTCACTTTTTTTAATTTTTCAATTACAAGAAATGTTTCTATTTAAAAGTTTGGAATGGACTTTTATGAAATTAATTTTAAAATTTGAATAATTTTACAACCAGAACATCAATAAAATCTATGCAGTTTTGAAATTAATTTAAAAGCACCAATTTCAACTTTATTTTTGCTAATTCGACATTATTGTTTACGAAATAACTATTTTGTGATGATAACTAACTTTTGTGATGTTTAAACAAAAAAACCATAATTTATTGAGAACAAACTGATATATTACGCACAATAGGCATGAATTTTTTATTTACGTAGTTGCAGGTACCCTGTACTATTATTAGATATCTTATATTATTGAGAGTATCTCGTACCATTACAATTTTTGGCATTTTCTCGTTCATCATTTATTATTCTAAATAAATTGTTGGGAAAATTTTTTTAATTTTTAAAGTAATCACAACAAACATTTAAATTTTGTTTATTTTATCGAAAAAAAAACAATGACTTTTATTTGAAATGGTTAAGAGTAACTTTATATGCTTGATAGAAATTTTCAACCTTAAATATTGCACTGGAGAAATTTATAATTCCCAATTGAAAAAAAGGGCTGGAACCCAGCAGACAGTTAATTGCTGTAACTTTCCCTAGATTTTTAGGCGGTAAATACGTCATATTGTATCAATCTTTATGCAAAAATTTTTTTTTCCATGAGTTGATTATTCATCTGTAGGAGCAACTAGGAACACCAAATAGATTTTACCTAAAAATTAAAAATGCAGATAAATAAGTAGACACCTTGCACTGAAACTAAAAAAAAAGACATAAGATAAAGAACGCACTAAAATTGCCGCTGTACGGAAAATACAGTAATCATGCAAATTTTTTTTAAAAAAGACGAAACTCTGGTGTGTTTAATAATGATATTAATTATGTAGGTTGATTTATATTAGAAATTGTCTGTTTTAAAACGTGTAATCAAGATTTGTATATAAAAATAAAAAAAGATATATGGCTACAGATGTTATATTATAAGCGGGTTATTTCCCGTCAACGCCGTTACTAATTAATGATCAGGGAAACGTCGACCATTGGAAACGTTGACCATTCTAATGGTCGAGGTTTCCCTGAATATTGATTAGTGGCGGCGTTAACGGAAAATAACCCGCTTATAATAACATCTGTAGCCATATATTTTTTTATTTTTACATACAAATCTTAATTAACCGTTTTAATTTATTGTTAGTTTATTACGTTTTGGTGCCAAATTCTCCCTTTTATAAAAAAATTTTTTTTCCTGTTTATTAAAACAGACAATTTCCAATATAAATCAACATACATAACTAGTGTGATGTCATTATTAACGTCTTTTTTTAAAAAAATATTTGCATAATTACGGTATTTTCCGTACAGACAGCAATGTAAGTGTGTTCTATATCTTATGTTTATTTTAAGTTTCAGTGCAAGGTGTCTATATAAATTCATACTCTCTCTTTCGCTGTTGCATCATAAAAACTCCAATTTACTGTTGTTTCAGAACATACAGTAGTTTAAAGCTACCCAAAGTTAATTTTTATAAAATAAGAATGCAAGTTTGATTTGCAACGCAATGAAGTTTTTCTTTTTGCACCAATTACCAAAAAAAATTTCGGGATTTCTTCAATTTATTAATCATGAACGAACATTACAATTTAGATCCTCCGCTGGGCTCACCTTCAAAAGAGTCGCGGCACAAAAGAGTCCTGAAAAAAATTACAGCTGGCACAAAACAGTTCTGCCACAAAAGAGTCCCGGCACAAAAGAGTCCTGAAGAAAATGCGTTCATGCGCCCAAACGCTTCGAGCGCTGAGGTCGGCACAAAAGAGTCCTGGCATAAAATCAATTTTTTACAGCAGACATACAATGTTCACACCTCAGCTGTCTTCCAGTTTATGACGTATTTCAATACGTCGTTACTCTGACATAATGAGTCGAAAGCGTCGTAAAATACTCGTAACTTTGACTCTTTTTTATATTAATACATAAATTATCCAAACAAAATGAGTCACGTTGATTTTATACTGATTGTGACTCTTTGTCTAAGTAACGACGAACAGTTAATTTTAAAGATTTTTAGCTAAATTTTTTTTAAAGTTGCTATATTTTTTTGGAAAACAAATGTTTATTCCAATAATTACAGTTTTCAATCCTTTTATTAGCGGGCTGGAGAAAAGTTACCCAGATTTTTTTATGTGGTTAAAAACTCATATAGTTACCCAGATTTTTTAACGTGGTTTTACGTTTTTTGAGCTAAAGAACGATTCTATGTATTGTCTCGTATGTGATAACGTTTGCGTTAGACTTCAAAAAAATTTCAAAAGTTTCTGTAAATTTGAAAAAATTTCTTTGAAAGACCGCTAATATTTTAACGACAACATAAAACCTGGGGGCATTTTCATAAAATTATACGTTTAATTCATTATGTGCAGTAGTTGCGTTAACGAGTCATTATTGACTAATCAAATAAGTTTTAATCAAATACAAAACTAATAATTAATCACAAACATTTTTATTGTAAATAAATAATAAAGCGTTTCAGTAAAAAATTCGTATTTAACATTTTTAAATCGCTTTGTTATTTTTCCCTAGAAAATTTTTTGAGTTTAGTGATTTTTTTTTCTTCTTCTTCAATGATCAGATAACAGAATTAATTTTATACTAAGCATACTGTATGCATAGTTTAATTCATACTGTTTTCATCATTTCATTGTATTTTTTTTCTCTTTTTCTATTTTTTTTCCTTTTTTTTTCATCAACAACATCAAATCTGCGACTTAATTGCCGCCAATATGAATTACAATTGTAACTAATTATCAATGAACATAGCTATCTGGTATGACTTTAAAGGCTCAAAAAGAGCGCTTATTTAAGTCAGTTTTAAAACTTTTCTTGAATGCATGCAAAGAATCCACAGTTACTTGAGATGGGAGTAGATTGTTCCAAGGTGTAACCACCCTATTTGCAAAAGAAAATTTCCTTGCATTAATTCGGCAGTCTTCGATTGTCAATTTAAATGGATGACCACGGGTGGGCTGCAAATTAAACTTAAAAAAATCATTGGCTTGCAAATTGTTTAAGCAATGTATAATTTTATAGCACTCATATAAATCAATTTTGTCTCTTCGATCCTTTGATCTTTCTAAACCTAGGTAATTCAGTCTATGTTCATAACCAACAGGTAACAACTTGCATTTATAAAACAAACATCTAGTGAAATTTTGTTGCACTTTTTCCAAAATGTTTATATCCTTTTGTAAATATGGGTTCCAAACTGCACTAGCATACTCCAGAATTGGTCTAACATAGGACTTATATGCTCTGAGAAAATTATTTCTAGAGTTTGAATTGAATGTTCTAAAAATTAGTGATGTCACTCTCATAGCTTTTTTTGCTGTGATTTCACAGTGTATAGAGAATTTCATATCATGGTATATATAAACACCTAGGTCACGCACCAATTTTGTAGTTGCAAGTACGTTATTACCAAGCTTATATTTACCTTACTTACTGCGTATTTTAGGGTGTTATCTATGTCATTTAAAGTTATGCTTAATAGTTTTGCTTTTCTGGTGTATTTTATTTACATTGCGTTATGATCAGAAGGATTTTAAATAAAACATTTAGCATTAATAATTCGTGTAATTTGCGTAATTTAAATGCCAAGTATTTAGTATAATATTTGGTTAAATAGCTGCCAACACTACTCAGTAAGCATCTGATAATAAAGCTACTACTGTATTCGATAAAAATTACCAACTAGTTTCGAAAAATCAACCAAATATTTAGTTAAAAAAACACAGAATAATTACTAAAAGTACTAAAAGTTGGCAAAAAAGTACAGAAACCTGTAGAGGTCTGGAGGTATAACAATATTTGGTTGTTTTTTACTCGTTATTTGGGGAAAAATCAACAAATGGGCGGAAATAGTGTCTTTTTGTCTTTTTTTGTTTTTTAATGTGTAGTTGTGCGCAATGGCACGCAAAAAGTTCCAGTGGTCTGGTCATCTTGTTTTCTGACATCTGCGGTCGTCCTTACAATTACGATTAAAACACTTGTTTGACAAAAATTGTAATATTTTAACAATGAACAAAAAATTTAGGCTAACTAAAATCATTGTTTAGACATGATTTTGTTTTACATACACTTAATTATGACAAAAACACTAATTCAATATTATATGATTTATACCCAAATACAGCAATAATTTTTTCTTATTTTTTAAACGCTTTACAAAGCTTTAAGCGTTTTAATAACTAAATAATAAAAATACTTGAAAACATTAATTTTTTACACGCAAAATTTTTTACACAAGCTCTTAAGAGGCAAATTAAAAAAAAACAAGTAAAAAAACTGGAAGGTAGCTAAGGTGTGAACATTGTATGTTAGCTGTGAAAAATTGATTTTATGCCAGGACTCTTTTGTGCGTCGACACAAAAGAGTCATGTCAAAAAAAAAGTTCATGTGCTCAGCGCTCGCAGCGCTTGGGCACATGAACGCATTTTCTCCAGACCTCTTTTGTGCCGACTCTTTTGTGCCAGAACTCTTTTGTGCCAGCTGCAATTTTTTTCAGGACTCTTTTGGGCTGGGACTCTTTTGTGCCGGACCCCCTCCGCTGCTTTCACAGATATTATATGTTAATATAACCTATCATCAATATTGTTACCACTGGCTACTGCAGCCATCCGTCTCAATTGTAACAAATATTTTAAAATCATTAGAACCTAAAACATCTATTTTATTTCAAATATTTTTACCAGTATATGTACGTGACGTTTCTTGCAAAAAAACATAAAAAATAAGTGTTTTAGCGTAAATGTATTTATAGTTCAATACTAATGTGTTAGCTTAAAAATTTTAAAATCCCAAGCTAATTGCCTTGTTTTTATTGTAGCCGTGACCCAAATTTGTAGATGCATAATTTTTTTGATTGTAAAAAAAAAGAAAAAAAATCAATTTGTTCATTTTTTCATAATAAAAGGGGATTATCTTTCTAATTTCATTGTCCGGCCTATGGTGTAATGGATAGCATGCCAGAGTAGACTTTGGAGGTTACAGGTTCAATTCCTGTATCGGCCAAATTTTTAAATAAATTTGGCTGTCTAAATTTTTTAGAGCCTGGTTATTTTCGCTTCTACTTTTGGTCGCCACAATAATCTCTCCAATCCACGAATTTAATTTTTGTTTTGAGAAAAAAAATTATTCTTAGATGCATATTGTGTCTGGTTCGAAAGATTTAGGGTCGATGGAGCCTTGGGAACTTGCAGCTGGAACTTTGAGCCAAAAACAGGGAACTTGAAGCCGTACGTGGGGAACTTGGAGCCGTAAGTTGGGAACTTAGAGCTCAAAGTAAAAATCGCTAAAATTTTTACTTAAGCTTAAGCGAAGCCTAAATCTAACCTAAAAACATTTTTTTCTTAAAGGTTCTAAGTTCCCATTACTCGTGGCTCCAAAGTTCTAAAAGTTTCCGATGGCTCCATATTCCCTGCTTGTGGCTCTACAAGACCCTGTACCGTTCAAAACTTGGTGATCCACACAATATAATTTAAGCTAATACAATCAAGTATTATTATTAGGCAGGACAAACACTTTTTTTTCTAAGTGGGACTTTCATAAGGTTTAAAAATCACTTAAGAAATCCCTTTTTTGCTTCTAAATTTTTTTCTTAAAAACTTTTTTTTAAAAATACAACTGTCCCTAACAATTTTATCTGCATCTTTTTTTCCAAATAAAAGTTTTAAGTTTGTGCAAATCTTTTGAAACTACCGAAGTTTACGTGTGTACCAAAGCACAGCTAACCTTTAGATTTAAAACTTTTACGTTAAATAAACTTTCCATATATGCAACTCATGTATCAATGCCTTTTAGAATCCCGAAAAATTTACAAAATGATATTAAAGATTACTTAAATTCAGAGACTTCAAAATTTTTTTCCAACTCGTACTTAGTCATCCTATTTTACTTAGTGGTATCAATCTCTGACCAATTGCAGTTTCCAACACAGCAGCAAGATTTGTCCCCACTTAGTATATTTATTATATGTTTTGGTTTTCATTATACAAATACAAGCATGAATAAAAGCTGTAGTTACAAGCTACTTTAAATACAAGCTGGAGTTTTTTGGTTTTAGTTTTATTAAAACTTCCAATCTAATTTCAACGTTTCAATTTCAATAAACATTTTAGCAAAAAAAACATTTTAGAACAGGACATTTGCATAAATATTTACATATTTGTCCACTAAAAGTTGCTGGGGGATTTCTGTTTCTATAGATTTTAATAAATTCTAAAAAGTTTTAGAATATAATAATATCAGTTTCTATTTAAACAACACTTTTCATGAACTTACGTATATTCGATAAAATTTTACCTATACGTTTTAGATTTTTGAACTTATTTTAAAAACGAATAGATCATCATGATAACCATTATAACTAATTTCATGAAAAAATGCCATTTCATAGATGATTATAAGAGTATGTTATTTATAGTGACAGATGTAGTACAATGTAGGTGCCAATTTTATAACCCAAATCGTACACTTTTTTGTATATTATATATTTTTGCTGGCATGATGATGAGTTAGAAACAATGAAATTCATTATCACAAAAACTTCAATAAATTCAATTCTTACATAAAAAAATGGTCAAAACCAAATAAATAAAAATATCATTTAAATCATTAATGGAATTACATTGATGCGCAAAAAATAAAATCAAATCAAACACTAATAACAACTACTAAAACGTCAACACAAGCAATGTTTTTTTTAAATTTAGTTACTAATTGAAAATTATAAATTCGTTAAAAGTGTGGAAATTTTTAAAACCTCGTGACAAAAATTAGTAAACAGTGTCTAAAGACGTCAGTTTAAGACGTCAGTTTAAATCGATTGAAATATATCACAACTTGTCAAACGGAAACTTTGGACTTTTTATGTATAACAATTAATTGAAAATAATCAAGATTTTAACGATTTTTTTGGGCGCATCCCCAGATATTCTTTTTTTAACTATCTTTTTCAAAATCTGAAACCCCACAAATTTACTCATTGTTTTTGGGGTTTAATACTATGTTTATGAATTTATTATGTAAGAACTGTTTTGGAAATGACTTTTAAAAAAAAAATCAATGTTTTGAAATAGTTTTATTGAAAAAAAAACCAAGTTTGAATGCATAAGATAGATATGGATTGGATAAGTCAAGGACTACAAGTTTGGTAAAAGCAAAAATGTATATTAGTAGGCCTTTCCGGCTGCATGTGTATTTGATTTAGGGCAAAAAAATAGCGAAATCACCCCGTGTCTCAAATCTGTGGATTGAATAATTTTTGAGCGCTGCTTAAAATACAGCAATTGATTTCTGCAATAAAAACGATTTTTGCACAAATCGACAAATTGGGCCCCTAACCCAAGTAGGTTACTCCTTTCAAACTACATAATTTTGTACTCAAGAAAATGTGAGGAATTTGCACACAAATTTTCAGACGCAAAAACTCATATGGTCAAAAGCTTAGCAATATGGCTGAAAAAAATGGCCGCAAAATTTGGGGTTTTGCCGCTAAGCCCCTAAGATTTTGGGAATAAACTTTTTTCAGGATAAATCCAATTGTTTAGGGGCATTAACTAAAAATGAATTCTATCAGTGTAAAAATAACTAGGTGGTAAGGTAACCACTCGCTCTTTGAGAAAATATCACGTGAAGAGTAACATGTAACGCAACTTAATAATAATTGGTTACATCATCTCTACAAACTTTTTTATTATTTTTATTCTCATGCGTTCACTCTTTATTTCTTCCTGACGGCGAGCGGTTACGCCCTTAATTTCAGCTTGAAGGATTTTAACTTTAGGAAGATTTGCTCTTTGATTCCTGCGCGTTCGAAAGTTACAATCAATTGTCAAACACAAACTTTTTTAACCCCCATTTATACAAAATCAACACAACTTTTAACGGAAAATAACGTTTTACGCGTTATTATCCTATTTTCATTTAATAGTATGCTATAAAAAATGCTGAATAATTAATTGCTAAAAAAGAGGCAAGAAACCGTTTTTACGAAAATATTATTTTTAAAATAACGGTGGAGCTCCGGAAATGCTAAATAAACGTTTTAAATACCGGAGGTTTTTTAACTTTTCCTTAACTGGTAGGAACTTCGAAACTTGATATTGAGATAGTGAATGAATATGAAGAATTTCTAATTCTTACTACTGTATTAACTAAATAGTATGAATCTTTTGGATTCCTTGTAGAGGAATTACACGAAAATCTTTTGATGTTACAAATTTTTTATTTTTGTTTTTACAACTGTTTTTTTTCTACCTTTTACAAATCAGCTAAACAAACGATATGATTTTTTTATTATACGTGAACAAAAAATTACTGTTAGTGTATTACGTTTTATGCGGGGAGGCATATGTATTTTTGCTGCTCGTCAGTTCCCTCGTGTCCAGTACCCTCGTGTCCCGTTCCCGTTAAGATAGGTCATTAAAAATTACTGAATTTAGTATTACATTTTTTACTTGTTTTTGTTGTCTTTTTTCTATCTTAAAAATAAAACAGCATTTTTTAACCACCGTGGCAAAAAGATCCACTACAGTTCACTCGAGTATATAACAAACAGTTTCAATTTTGGTAAGAATTAAATTTTTTTTCTTTTTCGGTTTTCTGGAACCCCATATAGAACTGATACTGAGTTATAAGACAAATTGCTCTGGATTAATATTAATAAAATAGACTTCGAAATTATAATTTTTTTGTTTAATGTATTTTTATATAAATTTGTCAGTCTTATAAATATTTGTTTATAGATCGTTTGTTGAAAAAATTTTGAATAGATATAATAAATAGTTTGGTTATCTATTTAAAACTTAAGTTAGAATATAAATATATTTGAAAAATTGTTGAATATTATCACCCCTTTCTATTCTTCATGAAAAATAAATTTTGTTGCCGAGTAAATCTCAAAGCTATCATATTGCGAGTTAATTGTTTTCTTTTGCCCCATATGAATTGGGGTCACTTTGTTAGCCGCTTGAGCGCACAGTGTCAAAGAATTCCATCATCAGCAAATTTCATGCTAATTACTTTGCCCCAACTTGAGGCTCACTTCCTAACGGTCCCATTAATGAGAGATTAAGACTACCGTTTGTCCACACATGTACATGCCGCAGGGCGGAAAAGGACTCTCAAAGACCCAGCCCCGTTAATTTTCTCTCCAAATTGACGCCATAAACTCCTTTATTTGGCACTTCCATGCTTTTATTAAACACTTTTTGCCTTATATTCCCTTACTTTTTGCCTTATATTCCCTTTTTAAATGCATTCGATCGTTTGTGTTATATTAACTTACGATTTAGTAACAGGTAGAAAAAATTTCTAAAGTTTGGTGCTATAAGTTGATAGAAGATTTCATGGAGCACAAAGTGTTTTTTGATAGGAATATTGTTTTGATAATAATCTGAATTTACCTGAAACCCTTAATTATAATTGGTAAAAAAAATTATATGTATACTTATCTGGACATACCTGGCTAAGAAATAGGCAGATTTATGAAATATTTACGACCAATTTCTTTTTTTTTTTGCAAAATATGTCCACATAAAACAATTTATAGTTTACATAATTGTATTAATTGTAATTGATTTATTAAGTTTGTTTTTAAAGCATAAATTTATATTACTTTGGTTAACTTTTTTCACAGAAAACATGAGGAAAACATACGGCCAAAATTTTGCTGGCCGTTATAAATGAACTACCAATTTGTACATCTCATCGTAAAATTTTTGGCATTTTTTTCACTACACATCATTTAATAACAGCATTTATAATAATAAAATAAACGTAAACATAATCGTGAAAATTTAAATATAATTAGAAAAGGGACGCGAAACGTCCGTTTATAAAATTGAATGGACTACATTGTATATTGTCCTAGTTTTCATATTTTTCAAAACTTGATGGCGTTATATTCGGCAGCGGTAAACGTTAATCAAAACCCCATACAATTTGCCATTAAGTAATTCCCACTAATGAAGGTCCACCTCCTAAGGTGTCAAATAGCCAGCGAGGCCTTTGTTCCTCCCGGTCCCGTTCAGACTTCCCACTGGGAGTTTTCGGCAATCTTGTTTTTCACCTAAACCCATTATCTGGCTAATATAGGATGTCCGGCTTTATTAACTTGAGATGTTGTTCTTTTTAAACGTTAGATGGAATTTTTTTTATTACTTGAGAACACAAATCCTGGCATTAATATTCTGTTTGTGACAGTTTATGAGCCATTGTAAAATAAACGGACATTTACATTTACATTAAGTCATAAACAAAATAAACAAATTTATTTCTGTTTGGGATAATTAATATATTCACTGAAATAAACATGAAAGAAATTAATTTGTAAAACCACCTATTTATATTTTCTAAACAGGAATCAAACAAAGCTACTTAGTTTTTAAAATTAGTTTCGTAATAACCAAAAAGTTTAACAGACATTCGAAGCCGTTTTTTTTTATTGTGTGACAGTTTTACGACTACGATTTATTGTGAGTAAAGGCATCAATTCAAAATTTTTACGAATAATTTAAACATAGAATAAAACTAAAACATAAAAAATTCTGGTGATTTGTTTATTTTAACAATTTTTTCTATAAACTTTAACAAAGTGTAATTATTAAAAGATAAAATATAATTTTTGACTGGTAAAATAGTTAACAAAGACGGAAAAATAACGAAATTCACCACCGAATAAACTATTTCTGCCACTTTTTCTCCTTTTTTTTAATAATTCTTCATGCAACAAAAACAACATAAGTCGCAACCAAAGCCGCATCATATGCTGCTTAGTGAAGGTTTACTTTTTTTTAAAGTGGCCAAATTCTAAAGTATTTTTTTATTTTCTTCCAGAATCAAAAACGCCATAACTATTGCTTAAACAACAAAAAATTTCAAAAGTTCAAATTTACTTATGCTCAAATATATTAATTTTAATAGCAGCTTTATGTTTTACCATGAAGAATATTGTTTCAACTTTCTCAAACAAAGTTTTAATAATTTGTATTTTTTGGTCAATTTTTATTTTTGGCTTAAAAAACGTCAAAACAAAGTAAACTAAAAAAAAATCTTATAAATACGTATACAAGATAAAATTACGTTCACGCTCACGTTTTCTCACCTTAACCGTTATCGTTAACCATCAACATCTCAAAAAGCATTAAACGTTTCAAATGATAGAATAAAAAAAACAAAAACACAAGAGCCATGAGAAGATATTTAAGTTATATATTGCTTCGTTCTAAATTTGATCCAGACACAAAGCAAAAAGAAATCACAAAAACCGGAAAAGGACAAATTGTAAATATTTTTTAAACATGGAATCTTTTCGTTAGTCTTGTAAAAACAAAACCAAAGCCAAAAAACACCGTAAGTCGCAACCAAAGCCGCATCATATGCTGCTTAGTGAATTATCAAATTCTAAAGTATTTTTTTTATTTTCTTCCAGAATCAAAATGCTCAAATATATTAATTTTAATAGCAGCTTTATGTTTTACCATGAAGAATATTGTTTCCTTTCTCAAACAAAAATTACGTTCCGCTCACGTTTTCTCACCTTAACCGTTATCGTTAACCATCAACATCTCAAGCTTCTATTATGAAAATTTACGCATGTATGCAATTGGTTTAACAGGATTATAAAAATTTTCTGATTCACGATTACATTAAAATCTGCGAAAGATTTATGCATAGAATGCTTTTCTCTTTTAATACAAATAGTATTATGTTGGGTATTGTATAATAAATAATCAACAGATTAGTAGGATAACCGGAAACCTGATTTACGTTTTTTTCGAACGAGGGGTTGACTTGATTAACCTGAACCAGAGCAGGCGGGAGACCCTTAATCTCCTATAAGAACAATAGTTCCATGTCCCCAGTGGCTAATGATGTAATTAGAGCCATAACAGGACAGGACAGTTGCCTAATTGACTTTGTCCCACACTTACCATTAATTCCCCGATTTTGACTGACATTTTCCGTCATATTCTGACAGTTTAAGAGACGATTAATCTGTGATTTCATGCAGATTACTCACTGAGGTGATATTGTGTTGTCACAATTCTTTTCCTGTCTCTATTGTTTGTGCAAAGTTTTTTGATAAGATTATGCTAACCGCAAAGAAACGTTTCTGCGAAAAAATATAATTTATTTGCTCCTTGTAAATATTTTTTAAACATGGAATCTTTTCGTTAGTCTTGTAAAAACAAAACATTTAGGCTAATATTCAAAATCTGCAGCTGTTTTGTCACAAACTCAAATATAGGTTAAATTAATAAAAATATAAATAGATTATGTTTCTTTAGTAAAACTTATTTCTTGTCTCTTTTCAAAAAATATTAGAATGAAACATCAAATAAAATTAATTATGATATTACACCATTCCAATTTATTTTAGAAAATTAATCAAAACTTAAATAAATAAACCTAATTTGTGATTTTGAAGAGTTTTATATAGCGATTTTCCAAAAAATCCTTTAATTAACGAAAAATTAATTGAGTTTTGAGCCTTAAAGCAATATCTGAAGCTTAGTCTTGTTTGAAGCATGCAAAATTATTTGATAATAAAATCTTTAATGTTGTTTCTTTAAAACACCTTCGTTTTTGAATTTTTAACATATGTTTTACTACATAATATACCTGTCGCCATTTTTTCTCAAATTATTTTTTATTAATCAAAATATATTGCTACTAAAATTGCTGCTTTTTATGAAAAAATGACAATTTTTAAAATTATTTGCTAAATAAAAATTAATTTAAAAACTGGAAACATATGATGCAGTATATGAAACTTTTGACAATTGTTTAGTTTTTTAGTTTAGCTGGAAGAAATGATATGCATGTTTGAAAATATTTCAAAAAATTTTGGAAAACTAATAACAATTTCGAATTTTATATTTTAAGGTTTTTTATATCTCGAAAATACTGATATTTTAGCTAAGAACAAAAATAAATCTGAAACCTCATCAGGCAATTCAAAAAAAAAATGTTGTAATTAACTAAGCATGTTAAATAAATCAAAATTTAGATTTTTCTGATTTTAGAACTTTGCGTGACCAGCAGTCAAACTCTCCTTTATAACTCATTAACTAAAGCTTAGTTTTAAACTCACAAAATAAAAAAAACATTTTATACTTACATAATATAAGCTTTCACCACAAGAAAAAAAAATTTTGGCCTGTCCTTTTTTATAATGACTTTGACCTTACCAAAACTTGAAATGAAGTAGAAGCACTAAAAATGACAGAGTAAACCAAAAATTGTTTCGAACTTTTTGAAAGGAAGAATATTTTGCTTTGTTCTCACAGATTATTGTTAAACATAGTAAAAAATATTTATCGCAAAGAATATTTTGTCGGGAGATCAGTGTTTAAAATTTAGAAACGATAAATATATTAAGGACGCCCCACGATAACTTTCTTTTTTTTCAAAATAAAAAAAAGTTTTTATAAATTTTCTGCTCATGAACGTTTACACGTATTCTATTAAAAACACGTACACATTTTATTCGTAATTATTACTTTGTTTTTTTATTATCTAATAATTTTAAGTTTATTATGAACTAATGGAAAAATTTTGCCAAAAATTACCGCTCCAAGTAGGACAAATATTTATATTATTTTTGTTGATTCTCTTGAAAATCAGTGTGTATTCTGCAGGCACGACTAAAGATTGGGTCACATTGGTGCATCACTTGGACACAATCAAGGCCGACATGTCAGTTCACTGTTTTCAGATATTTAAAAACACCGGGCTTTATGGAAAGTCCTGCTTCACCACGCCGAAATTTTGAAAATATACAGTTCAATTTTTTTTAAAATAAAACTAACTAAAATTAAATGAAATTAATCAGTAAAAGAACAAACGGCACGTCCTTATTCATTGACAAAAGCCAGTGTAAGCAGCCTATAGTCATATAGATATTCGATTAAATTAAAATGAGCGTAAATTGTGTGCATGACTTTTAGTTTAACACTGACGAGCAAAAACACACGTGTAAACAAATTTATTTCTAAAGATAAATTTTATCCAGGTGAAAGTAGCTAGGTGGTAGAGAACCACTCGCTCTTCGAGAAAATATCAACTGAACAAAAACACCTGACGCAATTTAATAATAATTGGTTACATCATCTCTTACAACTTTTTTATTATTTTTATTCTCGCGCGTTCATTCTTTATTTCTTCCTGACGGCGAGCGGTTACGCCCTTAATTTCAGCCTAAGGTTTCTAACTTTAGTAATTTGAAAATGTGTTAAGTTACAATATTATTTGAAGCAAAACATGTACCAATTAGCCGTAGTCCTTAAAACGGTTCTCTTATATATAAAAACGTAATATTTATTAAATTAATTATACACACACTTGATATTACAAACTGTTATGGTAATGTTAACTTGCTTTAAAAGTGAATTTTTAAGACTATGTTTTTAACCCTTTTTGATTGTGATGACGGCTCATAATTATGCAGGTTGTGGTGTATGGCCTCTCGTGTTTTATAGTAAAAAGGCTATACGGTAAACCTAAGATGCGCAACAGTTTAAAATGAAGCAGCACTGGGACGTTTATATTTTACGTTTCAAACGCGCTGTTTGGCCCCAAATATTGCAAAGGAGTAACAAATTATATTTTATCTTGAGACAAAAATTTAAATATCAGTCCCTTTTAATTTAAAATTTAATAGTGCGATTCTGTGAACAATAAAATTTTTTAATCAAAAATCTTCCATAAACTTATCGTTAAACTTACTTCATATTGTGTGTAGCACTCAAAACTAATTTTTATTTTTTTGTATCAATTAAAAAATAAGCGAGTTGTAATCTGCTAAGAATCGTAAAATGTTAATAAATTTTTTGTACCAAATGTGTAAATTTTATTTGATCGTGAATTCACAAGCCAAAATCACGCAATTTGATGTATTTTAGGAATTTTCTTGGCACAGGTTTGTTTTTGTTTTTATTTTTATCTAAAATAAGTGTAAAATTTATGCAAGATTGTTTATCATGTATAGGAAAATCGCTTGTACGTTTAAAAAATATGAATTTTGCTTAATTTTTAATGCAATACTCTATTTTTATTTTTAACAAACAAATAGTTAAAACAACTGGATACGATCTTGATAGGAGCAATTTTAATCAAATTTTATTCGGAATATTTTAACAGCTAAAAATAGAAATTAAAAATAAACAGTAACACGGTCCTAGAATGGTTTTTTTCTAAAAACGACAAAAATGCTAATCACAAGATGCAGTAGTTGCATAATTCATGGGGAATTTTTACTGTTTTATACATTTTAATTTCTAAATAACTGTCCATAGTATCCATTGTAAAATAATAAAACCATCAAAATATATTAAAATACATCACAATTTACTTCATCACACATTCTGCAAAGTGGTTTACTAATAGCAACATAATCGTACGGTTAAAAATTACCATAAAGCATATTGTTAATCGCCGAAATTGTAGCATCCATGATTCGATGATACAACAAAGGCTGCAATAAAGCTCTGCATATAAAAGCAAATTGTTCAAATAAAAGCAACATAAAGTTTTGAGTTTACAAAACAACGTGTACTCACGAACTAATTCGCATAACTATAAAGCACACAATCAGTTAGTATTAGTTAAATAATAAATTGAAATTGTACCAGTAAAGCTGAGAGACTTCTGGATTGTGCAATTGTTTAGTGATTAAAAATCTGGGCCATATGAATTAAAAAACAAAATAATTTATTACCAACATTGAGAGTTATTCTGGAAAAACAATTTTTTTTTTTTGATTGTTTATTAAGATTGGTCGTAAATGGTAAGTTTTAAATAGTTATTACAGGAGTATATAATTCAAAAAATGTCTGGCTATCGAATAAATTTTAAACAAAAACAAAAGTAATGAAAAGTCGTAAATATGCGACTGTGAATGTGTAAGAGCAAAATTGGAGCGACAACCAGATTCTCTCGAGTTATAGTATTCATAATTGTAATAATGCACCTGAATCGTTTTATTCACTAAAAAACTTTCGAACACAGCCACTGATCAGTTTTAAACTAAAATAATATAAATTTTTTCGCTAAAATATTGTTCCTAATCTGAAAAATTTTCTTTCAAAGCACCAAATCAATTTTTTTAAAATTATGTTAAAAAATGATTGTTTTCAATGGTTCAATTGATAAAAAATACTAATAGTTTAAACGGATGGCACAAAAAAATGAATACTACTTGCGTAAAATACGTAATAAATAAAAATTTATTTAATTAATGGTATTGTATTTTCATAATTAGTAATGGTCAATTAACACGAAGTATAAAATAATTTACGTCATGGCTGTAAACCTTAAAAAATCTGAACAAATATAAAAACTGTTCCAGAAAATATTATACAGATTTGTAATACAGATTACAGCATGTTATTTTTTTAATAAACACAATTCTGTTTTATCGAAAGAGCGTATCAATAAGATTTGTTTTCTACATGATCCTTGGTTTCAGTCGTAGATCTTCGGGGATTAATACTGATTAAAATTTGATACTAACTGTAAAATCAGTAAAGAGTTTTGCGCAAGAGTTTGTACTCCATTGAAACATCAGAGTCACAGTCACTTGGCCTCTATCTGCTGGGATGGCGGAGGTGCAGAGTCGGGTGTGGGTGGGGAAAGGGACGGTTGTTTCTCGTCCAGAGACGCTCGGTGTTCCTTGGCTTTGAGGCGTAGGGCGTCGATGCTCGTTTTTCTCAAATCCGGAGATTTCCCGTCTGTCGCTTCTGTCGCGGCGGCGGCGGAGGCGTTGGCGACGCTGGCGGCGGCAATTTGGAGGGCGTACGGGGCGCCACCACCGTTTGCGAGCGGAAACAAGTTGGCGGCGGCCTGGGGCAAAAGTCCGGATCCGGCCCCGTTTTTCAGCCACGGGGCCGCGGGTCCCAAGACGCCGAGGGCGGCCGCCTGATTCAAGTACAGAAACGGGTGCAATCCCCCGGTCGGATTGCCGGAAAAACCACCGGCTCCCCAGAAGCCCTCGGGGCTGAATGGAATTCCGAAGAGTTGAGCGGCACCCTCCATGGGGCGGGGGAAAGCGGCGGAGGGGTAAGGTTCCCCCGGATGGTACATCCCGGGATTTTCGTGTCCCAAAGCTTTTTCCCGTTTTCGCCATTTCGCGCGACGATTTTGAAACCAAACCTAAAATTTAAAATATATAACCGATGATAATTATTAAGATTATTAATTAAAATAATGATACTAAATACTATAAAGTACCAAATTTAATTAATACGTTGATAAATAGTTTTGTTGGTAATCGTTTATTTTGATTGGAACACATTTAACCCTATAGTTTACAAAGTATTTATTTGTTATAGTAAACTTTGATTCTTCGAATATTTTTTAATCTAACAAAAATAAAATATTGATCTGTTTTTTTTTGTAAAAAGTACCCTTTTCGCTCTTTAGTATGGTATTAGTTGTTTGCAATTTATTTGTTATTTTCTTATAGCAAAACAGGAGCTAATGACTCGGTGTATTTGTATCCAATATACCCCTGACTGGCCTAATTGAACCCTGTAAGCTCATTGCCGTGTGTCTAAAAGGAGAATCAAATTAAATTTTTCAATTTGGCCCTCAGGAAGGGTGGTGATAGGCACGCGAGCGGTTTTGACTGAAAAGGGCTGAGAGGGGAGGAAAGGGGCCCCTATCCGGAGCGAAATTAATCACAGAAAATTGCTCTATTAAGTCCAATGATTATAAATGTATCCAGCGTTAATTTCCCTATAAAAATCAATTAAACTCGTCGGTTTAACATTTTTTCATTATGAGGCCATCTTTTCGGCAAAAACGCCAGGTATAGGTTTTTTCGAAACACTCAATTAACCTATTTTTTACAGAATAATTACCATTTTCTTCTTTCACTGCTTATTCACATAATACACTAAAAACATTGAGAAAACTATTTGGCAAATTAGAAAAACATTTGCAGTACCAAATATTTCATTCACATCTCATTTTACTAAATGTTAAAGATTTTTAAAACAATTTGTTTATTTACGAAAACAGTATTTTAGCTGTAATTAATTATAAAAACGATTTCAAACAATTCCTTGGAGTAATTTCTTATTCTTCCTACCACTTGTTGTATTCGTTTTATTTTGTTTATCTTTTAGATGTAACAGCAAATAAGGGACAAAATACTTTTCAGTTTAGAACGAATTTATAAAAAATAAGTTGTTTAAAGGATAACTAGCGTTTAAATCTGGGCGTAAGGTATATTGGTTTCCTAATTCTAAGCTAATTTGAAACTTGTAAAACCTTCAAAATTTTAACTTATTGAATAATGCTAAATTATTACTAAATATTTACTTTACATGTTTTTGTGTTTTTGCTGTTACTTACGTTTCAATAATTTAATTCCGCTGGAAAAATAAATATGAGTAATGAATAATAATGATAAGTTCATATGCTTAAAATAATATTAGTACTGTACTTATTATAATTTTAATGTCCAGTGTCAATGATCCAGTACGGATACGGTATAACTACGATGTCACGTTCTATTAATTCCATGGCGTCATTAAATTGTTACGATTAAATCTCAATATCTTGTCCGGTAGGAGGTAGGCTGTCTGATTGGATTTAGCAATTTTCCCCTTTTACGCAATCAGAAAGAATCATTTAAATTTATATACTGCTTAAATCATTAAACCCATGCTCGAAACGCCGCTTGTCGTTACTATAATTTTACCTTATAAAATATGGACTTAATTATAAAATGAAAAGACATTGTGCTTCCGGAAGAAAGCTTATTTCCAAAATATTTTTGAAATATACAAAATAAAGATTTAAACATTCAATGCAAATCGAATAAAAGATAAATTGTTAAATTTTATGAGTTAAAATTTATTGTTGTAAGTCAATTATTTTCACCTGTATTTCTAATTTAAGCCGTTTTGTATAAAATCTTTTTGAAATAAGCAAAATTGTCAGGAAATCAAAAAAAGCCAAAAAATAAAAAAAGGTGTTGCGGTGGTGAGTTTATTTTGTGTAATCTTATCAGCAGTAAATATGCCAGGTGCAATTGAAATCAGAATTAAGCTCACGGGCAATTAAGCTGGAAATTGTCCCAGGGTGAGATTTATCGAATAAATTTTCTGACAATTATATTGCTTTCTTTCCATAATTACCACTCGTAAAGGGCCTATTACGTAAATAGCGCTTAATAAAGCGAAAATAAGCTTAATCGAAAACCCTTCAGACCGACCTAGCGATAGCAATTGACAACAAAAGACCAGATATATACTGGTATTTGGAGCTCCGTCAAATTACCTAACCCGTAAATAAAGTGCATTTTAAAAGAAAAACAAAATTTGTTGTGACAAAAAGTCAAAATAATTTTATAGCAGGTCAAATAATTTTCATTATGCCAATTGTTTCCACAAAACGAACCATAGCAAATGGTTTTATATTCAAGGATTTTAGATAACTGCCACTTTTTTAAATTTATAAATTAAAAACAATTTAAAAAACCACACTACAAACGATTACAAAAATTTTAAAAATATTTCTAATAATTCATTTTTTCTTTGCGTATTTGCAGCGGATTTTTTATTTGAAAATTAAACGATTAAACACGATATAAAACGTTCACAATTTAAAATAACAAATTTAATAATTGACTAACGTTAACAATTAAAAATAACAAATTTAAAAATTTATTTAAATAATATTATATGAAATTTTAGTTAGAAGATCTAAATCGTAATAACAACATCTAAATCTGGCTCCAATAAATTCCGCCATTCTTCTTATTTCTACACTTTTGATAACGGCCACCTTCTAGCCACGCCACTATACACTGAGTTTATGCTTCTCAAATATAGAACCTCTTGTAATAATAGCAGTTTCCTTTTACTGAGCAAAATACAATACGTACTAAATTGTCGTTAATGTTTCGCACATCATGCTTTGAAAACTATGGACAAATTTATTTAATTTAAATCTGCAGAAATATGTTATCAAAAATATATGCAAACAGAAAAAGTAAACAAAATTTTGCAAAAAATAAACACAAATTCACCACCACAAATATATAAAGACAGATATATATATATACCGAAATATATATATGAAAAGGATAAAAACAAAGGAAATAGGAATAAAACTCACTTGAACTCTAGCTTCACTAAGGTCCAGTCGAGCGGCTAGTTCTTCTCTCGTGAAGACATCCGGGTACTGTGTTTTCTCGAAAGATCTCTCCAACTGATGCAACTGGTAGGTGGTGAATGTTGTGCGAGATCTGCGGACTTTTCTTGGCTTGTCGTCATCGAGATCCAAATCACCCTCTTCTAAAAGTTATATGTTATATATTCAATTTTGTTAAGAGTTTTTATTAATTTTCGATGTTTCATTTTTAATGATGCTAGTAGTATTTTTGGATTTTATCTAGGATAAAAGATTGGAAATGAAACCGGCGCAACAAAACTATATTTCAAGAGTTCCAAGCCATTAACGGTTTTTCCCAGTTACAGTAAAATCCCTGAATCTAATTTTTATGGGATCGATGGGGACGAGAGAACTTGGATCCGAAATAGAGAACTTGGAGCTGGAATATATAAGTAAGAAACTTGAAGCTGAAAACTTTTTTGGACTCCAAATTACAGTTTTTGCGCCTCCAAGCTCTGAAATTTTCCAACGACTTCAAATTTCCTACTTACAAATCCAAATACCCGGTATCAATTTCTTATTTAAGTTAAAGTCCGGAAATCGTACTAATAATAATATTTAATTTTGTATTTTTTTAAACTATAGTAATGTAAAAATCAAAACCATAACATGAACTCACCTATATTTAAAACTTTAGTAATTAGTGCAACTCACTTATATTCAAATAACACATAGTACAGTACATCATCATGACTGAGTATTAACTGCTACTGTCTAATAAAGGTCTTTGCCGAAATTAATTCTGTTATATTAGTACTTTTTAAACAAATAAACATACGATATTCAGCTGAAGATAACAGCGTCTTCACTATTTTTCTTTAGTTTTATCATTATTAATGAGAGTCGCTATTCAGAGTATGTTTGAATGAAGTTTGTATTTGAAGAAGAATGATCTCATCACTAATTTAATAAATAACCGAAATCAACAGTTTCTCGCATGAAATCAACAACAAGCAAACGTGGCGCCATTGATAGTTTACTAATTTCAAGAATTTTATGATTTAATTTACGCTTAAAAGGTGGTAAAAGTATTTTATTTAAAAGTTTATATTTCAAAGTCTTTTATTTTTAAGTTTTTCTTTAAAACTTTTATTTTTAAGTTTATATTATTCAAAGTATTTTGAAGCTTTATATTTCGAAGTAAACGATTAAAACTCATTAAAACTTATAAACAATAAATTGGTGCAAAAAAATGAAGTAAGTTTTACACCAACACTTACTGGACTTCTGATTTAATTTTTAGTTTTTTTTAATTTTAATTTCAGTACGGTGACCCGCTGGCTACATATCCACACCGAATGATTGGAGAATCAATAAATCTGCTTCTAAACTTTATTTCATTGGCACCTCATAATTAAATATAAATTCACCCTAAACTTTATAGGTTTTTTAAAGGTTTTCTTAAATTCAAAGGTTTTTATGATTTTAAGGATTTTTTTCTTTGATTTAATTACTAAGTGTCCGTTTCAGCTAATTTAAGTGGAATTCTTGGCAAGATTTGTATAAGAAATTGTATATGGAAATTTATAAATTTGTACACTTACACATTTATACATCGAAATTTTATGAAATTTCTAGTATGAATAAGTTTTATTATGAAAAATCATTATGGTTTGACAATTTTTAATATTTTTTATATAAGACTTAGAATACTAACTTTAAATTATAACATTTGCATTTAATATACCAAAGATTAAAAAAATTATTTCCATGAGGTAGCTTACCCATAAGTGTTTCTGTAGATGTGTCTTCATCTGTTTCAGAGCAGTGTTTTTTGTGCAGAGGTCCTTCTAGCGACGTTGGTTCAGTTTTCAGGGGTAAATTGTTGTTATGACAAATCATTTCTGAAAAGAAATGTTTGACAGAATACAAATGTTTAAATTTATACTTTTTTGTTATGTAAATAAAAGATTATACTTTAAAACGATATTGTATGTATACTTGGCTCCCTTTTATGAATATATTATTTTTGTTAAGACCATTGTAATTTAATTAATTATTTTGTAATTCAAAAGATTTGGCAATTGTGTGAATAAGTGAATCAATCTGTGCTGTTGTGATATTTATTATGATGTAATGTTACTCTAAGTTTGATTGGGTCATTTTGTAGCAAAACAATTTCAGTTATTGTCTATTAGGCTTCCTCAAATAAAAACACAAGGCGTGAATCATTGATACATGATATCATCAAAATTTTAATAATAGGGGGTATGTAAGTGTTCAACTTTTACCCGCCTAGTGTCTGTATATGTGTGAGTATACTTGTGCTGTGTTATTTTTGTGTCTTATATTTTTTTGTGTTTTAAGACATAAATAAAATAAAAATAAAAAATGACGAAGCAACTTTCTTTTAGGTAAACTGATCCTACATGCACATTTTGTAAACAATATATTTTTCTATTTTTGTTTTATAGTACGTTTAAAAATAAGTGGATTTGCAAAGGTTGAAAGGAATTATATAGACTAAAATTAAAATCCTTCAGGCGTAAATTCAGGGCGTAACCGCTCGCCGTCAGGAAGAATTAAAGAATGAACGCTTGAAAAGAAAAATAATTAAAAAAGTTTTCAGAGATGATGTAACCAATTATTATTAAGTTGCGTTATGTGTTTCTCTCGACGTGATATTTTCTCGAAGAACGAGTGGTTACTTTACCACCTAGTCATTTTCACCCTGATAGAATTCATCTTTAGTTCTGAATAAGCGTCTTTTACTGTACGAAAGAGGGTACCAAAAAAACTTAAAATTAGAAAAAATCGTAGTTTTCTTAGTTTTTTAGTGTAAACTTATACTTAATTTAAATTACTACACAATGAGATGTTTCACTAGGTTAAAGACCTTTAATATATCAGTTTGTGCATATAAGTTTTGGTTTTTTAAATAACATCGCATCAGTTTAGAAATCATTTCTGAAATAGTATTTTTCTAAAAAATGATTTCGAAATAGCAAAAATTAAGTTAAAACTTGTGCTTTAATACTAATTTTAAACCTATATAGGTTTTTTTAATGTTCTGGATGTAAAACTATTTAAAATTTAAAAATTAATTTTAAAAAGTCCATTCCAAACTTTTAAATAGAAGTATTTTTTGTAAATGAAACATTAAAAAAGTGGAAACCAAGCGCAGCGCCATACCTACGAAGCGGCAAAAAACTAAAAACCCCAAAAAAATATTTTTCTTTTGTAATATTAGGAAGTATATAAAAGAATTTGAAAGGAAGGGGTCGAAATTTTAAACTATTAAATATTCGAAATATTTGAAACTGTAAAATGTACCAGTCGCTCGCTGTTTCTCAATTTTCCCTCTACGTCATTTAAAAATATTTTTTAAAAATTCAAACAATATATATTTTCAAATAAAAAAAACAATATGCAAGTATTCAACAAAAATGTTTATAATCTAAAATACGATGTTAATATTGAAACTAAACAAAATAGTAATGTGATTAACCCTCCTTGATTTTAATCGCGTCTTAACCGGTACTCTACATGCCCCTGTGCTATGCGTTCTAGAACTGTTCGGAACAGTTCTAGAACCTGTTCCGAACAGTTCTAGAACAGTTCTAGGACTGATTTGCAGTTCTCAAAATCAAAAAATAAATAAAACTCCGCAAATGATATTTAAACACATAAAACAACGGAAATACACAATAAAATCACGTGATAAGTGTTGTAAAATGTTTCGGTGACTTTTATAATGCACCAAAGTACAACTTCGGCATTTTCAAATGCCGAATTTCTCACAAATTTGGGCAAACTGGAAAGTACACCGACACTGTCCGAACAGTTCCGAACAGTTCCGAACTTAGAACTGTTTCGAACAGTTCTAAAACGAGTTAGATCTTCCGAGTTAGAACTGTTCCGAACAGTTCTAAAACTGTTCGGAACAGTTCTAGAACTGGACCTGTTGAGTACGGGTTAAATGTAAATTCAAACCGCATCTATTGGCTAAATGCGGATAAGGGACGATAATCAGCCCGAAACAATGCAAAGAAACAAGACGCAAAACTTTAATACTGATACGCCTTTCTAATTTATAACACAAATCCCAATTCTCAACGGTTTTAAAATTAATAATATTGTTTAGTTTGGAAAAGACAGGATTAAAAAAATAGCGATCTAATCAATTAATCAGTTTATAAACAATCATAATCTTAGAATTTTAATAGTTTTTCTGATGTCTCCATACATTTTTATGAAGTCATTTACAAGTAATTTTTCTATAAGTAGAATCATAAAAATTTAATTTTCTGCTGAAATTCAAATGAAATTTAAACTGATATATGTTTCAGCGGGGTCATATCATTTACAATACAAATAAGATCTAATAAATGACTTATATTAATTTAAACCAAAAAATCAAATTTTGATAAATTTCAAGCCTGCACTTAACACATTGAATTGTTTATGACCTATATTTACTGTGTTTAGTCTCAATAAAATTTTACTAGCTTGATTTTAAATTTAAAAATATGTCTGTTTTTACATTAAGTAAATCAAAATAAACAAACTTCAGCTAACTTTTAGCAGTTTTGTTAAACATACATTTTTCCATGGTTACCTATCTATTTAATTAATGCAATTATATAAGTTAAAAGTAATTAAATGCTATTATTTTTTAAAATTTAATAATAAATGATCTGGTTTTATTTTAATATTTTTTATATTATCAGTTCCAAGATGAAAATGTTATGTTAAGATAATAATAGATTTGTGATTAGTTTACAAACTTTTTACAGTATATAGTGTGGCGAAATGGCTTTATTTTATAAAACTATTGAAAAGATTTTGAATCAATATAAAATATATCGAAAATTTAATTAAATTTCTAGTTTGTTTTCCTGTAATTCTGTATTAATTTTACATGTTATTACAACAACAAAAAAAAACAATGGATACATACTATTGTTGATTGAAGCACTGGAAACCATGGCTTTTCCCAATATTGTGTCCATGCTGAATTTAGTGGTAAGTTTTTCCGGAGATGAACTTGATCGTTTTATTCCTTTGGCAATTTCAAGTTGTTGATTCATAGTTAAAACTGTTTCTTCGCCCATATCCTGTAAGTCAAACTGTTTTGTTTTTGGCAAAAAAATAAAATTTTGCTAAACAATATCCTTGAAGTAAACGCTATAAAAATAAGAACTCTCTATAAATTAGAGGAATTATAGCGAGACACGTGGTTTTTCAAGCGAAAGAACACTAATGATGTGCGTAATAATACTTCCTACTGTGGAGTTTTCAACAACAGTTGTAGTAAAACAAAAGGCTAAGAATAAACGCCAATGAAAACGTAATTGAACAGGCCGCAATAAGGGAGTTAACAGAGCAGAAGTGAGAGGAATTATCGCCAAATCTGCTACTGGTAAACAGGAATCAATCCTACGGGCTCCAATGACAAAGGATAACTCACAGTGCAGTTTGCGCCACTCACTGTGGGCTAATCCCTTAAACGAACCAATTAACCCCTCAATAGCGCTTTCTGATTCGCCAATCCTTCCTTTCCTTGTGCCGATTGGGTAATTTTCCCCTTCTACCGTAGAATAAAATTAGTAGGCGGGACTTAACATGACACGGCGTTCATAAATGACTTATTGCGACACGCGATCTGACAAATTACTACAAAATGTATAATACATGACAACAAAAGTCTGTTGGACCAAACTTTTAAAAAAATAATTATTTTGAAATAAAAAATTTAAAGATGGCAATTTTAGTTGAATTTTAATGATTGTTTTGAAAAGCAATGATACAGTTAAATAGATATGATTTCATTATAGATTAAAACATGAATTTCAGAAGAAAAGCTATGAACAAGCTGCGGTATGTATTTTAACCGTATTTATATAACGAAAGTTTACAAGCATACAAAACCGATTGCGTGATAACAAAATATTTATATACGTATGACAATATATTCAAAAAATTTTAATATCGTTTAAAGTAACAAAAATGTTTTAAAATAATTTTCTAAGAAAATATTTAAACCCGAACGCTATCTGGAAGCGACAAATCTAACAAATCATCAATTATTTTGCATAAAATTCGCAAACAGATATTAATTTGAAAAATGACCGTTTTATTTTTTTGCTTTTTCTTGCAATGAAAAGTCGATTTGCAATTTGTTTTTTTAATAATGTTAATTTTATTTTTTATTTTTTCATTTACAACAATTATAACAATAATGCAAAAAACAAAAATGAATTGCGAATTTTTTTTTAAAAAAATAAACAGGATAATAAATAATTAATATAATTTAAAATAAAATTAAATAAACAGCGCTTAATTTTCATTTGTAGAAAGATTTTGTAAATTTTAGTAATGTTCAAGCCATTCCAAATAATTATAAATGGAATGGTTGGCAGTTCTCAAAAATGAGAATTTGTGGACCTAAATTAAGGTAAATTTGCAGTTTCAAAGCATTATCAAAATTTTAAGGCCGTTCGGAACACACTATATCATTTTAAAATAAAGTTTTCAAGGGGTTTTTCTAAGACACTTTTTTTTTATTTGTCGCTACCTCGTGGCATTTCGGTACAGTTTTAGAGCGTTATTATTTAACACTGAATGATGTTGGTACGGGGTCTTTAGAGCCACAAGCAGGGAACTTGGAGCCATCGAAAATTTTTGGGAACTTGGAGCCACGAGCAATGGGAACTTGGAGCCTTTTAGAAAAACCTGGTTTAAGCTTAAATTTAGGTTTCGCTTAGGCTTAGGTACACGTTTTAGCGATTTTTATTTTTGGCTCCAAGTTCCCTACTTAAGGCTCCAAGTTCCCCACTTACGGCTCCAAGTTCCCTATTTTTGGCTCCAAGTTCCAGCTCCAAGTTCCCTAGGCTCCATCGACCCTAAATCATGATGTTGGATTAATGCCAGTGGTTCATTTCAAATCCATTTCCAAATAGTTGAATGGATACAATAAAAAAATATTAACGATACCGTACGCATTCATGTTATTGTTTTTTTAAAATTTTCTTTATAATTTTTTCGCGCGGCGAGGCGCTATCACGACCGCTCTGTTGCTTCTAGAGTGCCGTTGGGTTTAGTTAATTTCGTTAAATCATATATATTTGGAATCAAGAAAAATTGTATTAAAAGAAAAAAGTAATACGATAAAACTGACATATGTTTCTTACAGTCATTTCACAAAAATAATAGAAATTTCTGAAGTGACCAAAACTTTTTAAATGGTATTAGTCAATTCTGGGGTCGCATTTTGACGCACGGTTAAAAGTTTTCCAGGGATAACTTTTTTTACGTGCTTAAGGATGCGAGTGAAAAATCAGTTTTACCCAGGTTAAAACCGGAGTAAATTTTTCTATTGTTTTAAGGACAAAAATTTATCCAACTCGAGAGGTGGTAAATATTTTTCCCGTTGGATTAATTTAATAAAAAATAAAATACCCGCAATGACTATTTTTTTTATTTTGCGCGAGGTGGTTTTGCAACGGGAGAAAAAAATAAAAAAATAATGCATTGCATTCATTTTCACTCTCATATGCCGCAGTTTTATTAATTTACAATGGACCTACCTAGCATTACAAAAATTTGGGTCCGCGGTCCCGTCGCGAAATCCGAATTTGTTATGAAACCAATGAATTTTACAAAATTTTTTCGGAAATTGGAGATTAAACAACTATATAAAAACATTTTCGAATATTTTTGTTAACTTTTGACCATTATTTGAGCTATATTAAGCGTAACTAAAGTTTCTCATATGTAAACTTTTAGGTTGATCAGAAAAAAAATACATTTTCTGATGCTTAATTAAATACAAAAAGAACACTAAAATTTTTCAAGTAGCTGTTTTATTTGTATATAATATTTCCAATGTCAAAAATAATAATGAAAAAATGCATTTAATTTGAGAGGAACTTTGTTTCGTGGTGGGACCGCCGACCCAAATTTTGTTATGCTTGGTAGGTCCATATATATTAATTTTTTTTATTTTTGTTGGAATGGATTTATCGAGGTAAATATAAGTGTTTCTTCAGAATGCGACCCCTGTTCTTATTAAATCTTTAAAACGGAATAACCGCACAGTTTTAACTCACCATTTATTTCCTTACCGTTTATATCTCTCCCACAGTTAAACTAATTTCAATAGAAATTTATGTTAGGGGTTCCCTACATGTTTTACAGAAAAAACCCGGCATCTTATAAAAGTTCCCACTTGAAAAACTGTTTTATTTCAAAAAAAAACTACTGTATTAATTATTTTTGATTGTTAACGTGTTTCGACTCAGCAGCTGGGTGGGCTTCTGCTCTATGAATCAAAAAATATGAGAGCTAATAAATCTCGTCGGCTTAAGCTAATACCCCTCTTCATAATATACGAATGACAATACTTTAAATCAGGTGTACATTGAACACATATTTCACAATCTACTTTGCATAAGATTCTAAAATAAATCAGAAGAACTTCAGTTTTTGCTATTAGATCTCAAAATATAAAGCTTTAAAAAAAGCTATAGTTTTAAATTAAAATGCGATATTTAATGTTATTTCCAAAATTAACAGTACACGCGAGTCGAAAGCAGTAGAGGGAATAATACGGTGTGCTATTTGGTAACCACTAATTTGACAACAGGCCGGATCGCTAAAACCCAATTAAATGCTCAGTCCATTGTGTCCCGAAGTGAACGCCAGCCCCCTATACCTGCGCATCACTCGGCCGGAAGAACTATAATTCCATAAACGGCTTATCTTTCCGTCCAGTCCAAATGAGGCGCGCAGAGTTTATGAAAAATAAACAACGCCAAAATCAGTCAGTCTGAAATGTAATAGTTTTAAAAACTCAGTCCGATTCCGGCTTAGTTAAATTTCATCATATTAAATTTGGTTTCATATATATACATATATGTGGTAAAAATTAATATTTTGATATGCTTTAAATAACTAAAAAAAATTAACATTTTAATTGGCTTGGTTATGTACAGTTTGTCCCAACAAAAAAATCAACCGAAGCAATCACAGAACGTAGATTATTGTATTTTTTAAAATTAAAAATCAATTATTGAATTAAAAAAAACAATTCACACAATTTAAACTATTTTTATATTCTTTTATTTTAAGCACAATATGAAAACTATTAATAGAAGAAATTACGCGCAACAAGGAACTGCAGCAAATAAATCAGCTAATGGAATATTCAAATTTTCGTTAGTCAACTTTAAAAACTAATAATTTTTTATATTGTTAAGAATTAAAAAATCTAAATCATTTCTAAAGTTCCAATGAAAGACGAATCATATAAAGATGATAATATTTGCGCCAAATTTTAAAAAATTAAAGCTTATTAAGCCCATAAATTCCCATACTAGAAGGCTTCCATTACAAAACTCATACAGCATAACTTAAAATTTTAAAGAAAATGTAAGCATTAAATGAATGCAATAAATATTTTCTCGTATTAAGTTTACCCACAGTAATTTTTGGGAATTTTTAGGTTTAAAGCTTGTGTAATATCAATTTTTAAAATATATATCAAAGTATTTTGTCAATAAACATTCGTAATTAAATCGATTCTTAACCGCCAAAAAACGCAATACTATGTTAAGAAAAAATATTTTATATTATTTTAGTACTGAATTACATTTTTTAACTAATTTAGTAAATATATTTATAATTTTGTGTTGTTTATCCATACTGTGCGCTGATTTCATGGTTAACAACTAACTTATAGTTTATCAAAACATTTGTTTTTTTTTATTGCTAATTCGAACTAGTGATGTCAATCCTTTCAACGATATTTTTGCGACAATGCCTACAATTGGACGCCCCATGCTACCCTGCCAATCTTTAAGTTCGTCCAGGCGCGTATGAATGCACCGTTTTGCAAAGAAAAATCCACTATTAACCTTAAATTTGGTGGACGCATCATAATATTTGCAGACGTGTGGGGAAACGGGATTACACGTGGAGGCCAGAATCCCGCCCGTCAAGCCGGAAACCACCCAGAAGCAATTCTCCCATTTTTAAACCAAGTGTTGATAGGACACAAATGAATTTCCACCCGCCGGTATGTTATGGAGGATAAGTGACAGATAATACAGTTTGTCGCTAGATTAAAGACAAATTTGTATCACATACTCCTATCCAGTTATTTCGTAATATTTGGTGTTTTTTTTCTCTTTAAACTAAGTTAACGGTAGAAGCCCTGTTTCAAGTGATAATTTTTTGAGTATTTATTTTTAAAGCAAAAATCAGTATCATAAATAAACTAAAATTTGAAATTTATAAAGGCCTAAATTTATCTTAAAATAAATTCACTATAATGTCTATTGTACAAAACCAGAAAGTTTAATACTAACATTTTACCAATTACGCCATAAGTGAAATAAAACCTATCCTATATAAACCTGAAAATTTCTAAAAATATAGTTTCAAAATTTTAGAAAAACGGTTTTTTTAGATTTTGCTATACAATTATACGTTGTGGATTCAAAAACATAAGTTTTTTTTGGTTAGTTGGCCTCATTGCTATATTTCTTTATAAAATTACATCATATTAATAAGAAGTTGCATAAGAACATCATACAACATGAGGAGTGGACTTTTACGTTCAAAACAAAATAAATTTATAAAAGAGTCAATATAAACGCAACAACACTGAAGTGTTAATTGTGAATGACAGTCACTAAGTGACCAATTAACGCTTTGTATTTAATAATTAATTAAAGACCAAAAATAAAACTGAACATTGGTTTTTATATAAAAGTAATTATAGCTTAAAATCATGCCTATTGGAGACAATTTTTAAGCGAACTTATTTCTATAGTAAAGTAATCATTTTTTAGAATAGTTATATGAATTTTTGTTTATTTTATTTTAATCTATATTTTGTCAAAAGACAATAACATACATAAGAAAGTATTTCAAGAAATACTTATTTAAGATATTTAAGAAAGTAAGTATTTTAAGAAAGCCTTTAAATAAGGCGCACTGGAAATGTATGCACATGTGCAAAACTGAATAGATCTTTAAATACTACTCATTCATTCCCTATTTAAAATGGATTCATGATACGCTGTAACTGATAACGAAAAACAACGTAAAATTTTAGTCATTAGTCATTTCTGCCAAACACAAAAATAACAGAATTAATTTAAAAAAACTAATAATTTAAATATTAGAATCATTGGTTAATACACTGGTTTAAAAAAATAAAAATTGACCCGTTTTCGCTTACGCAGTACGCGCACCCATTTTTTTAAATACCCATAAGTTTTGTGCACACTTTAGTATGGTAACAGTTTGTTTTGGTGTAAAATTTCTTTACAATTCTCATTGGTACTGTAATTGTAACAGTTCTTTGCCGTAAGAAATATTATTATTTTTCTACATGCGGTAAACGTAAAATACACATAATGACTAAAAAGAAAATAACTCATAACAGGTAAAAATTAAAGTAGGTTTATAATTTGAGATTATTAAAAGAATAACAACGTTAGTTATTCTTTTAAAAATGTTTTAGGCAATATTTTTCCTGTTAATCAATGTGAATCGTAAATTTTGTTAACTTATTTGTTACTTTTTATAATTGTTTTTTTTTTGCTATAGTCATAAAAACTCGTAAATTAGTTTTTTTCTGTATAGTTTTTGCGAAAATTAAAAAAATTAAGCTTAATGGGGTTTGAGTAGCCCTTTATTTTAACAAATCACAATTACTAAATAAGTGATAGATTGGGAAATTTTTTAGTAATATTATATTATTTTAAAACTCATCTACATAAATAATATGATCTCTTTTAATTTAGTTAAAAAATATTTTATTATTAGTCATAACGTTATTCTAAAATGACTTTTGATAAAAATGATGAAAAGAAGATGTGGATATGTGGTAAAGCGAAAGAAGGATCAAACTATTGTTGGCGATGGGAGATGAAAAGTGATTAAATGGCGGAAATCTCTAGTTAGAATAAAGACATTTTGAATATGTTTCGCAAAACGTGAGTTATTAGCTAAGGAGCTTTCTTTTTAAATGCAAAAATTTTGGGATAAAAAGGTCAAATAAATAATAAGGCGATTTTTTTTCTGTAAGAAACATCTATATTATGTCTGTTTCATAGCGGATAGTTACGGTATTAAATTTCGTGAGTTTTGTGGTATGAAAGTAAATTCCGCTGCGCTGAGTTTCCGGTATAAAAGATAATACACCTTCAGTAGTTTTTAAGAAAAAAATTGGTTATAGGCAATTGATATAAAATGTTTTTTTAACTTCGTATGTATAAAAGTTAATTTTTAACTTTTGTTTTTGTAAAAGCATGGTCGGTATAGTTTTATAATTTTATAAACTGAGATTTAGCATTAGACTTTATTTTAAAACAATAAAAACATTACTTATCCAAACAAAAAAATAGAGATAAAAAATGTACGTTAAAAAAACTGATTTCTATTAAATTCTATGACTGCAAATAATAGTAAATTTTATTGTTGGTCAAATAATAGTGAACCTTATTTTATCCTACCTTAAAGTAAGCACTTTTTATCCTACCTTAAAGTAAGCACTCTAATTAATTTTTTTAAAAAGGTGGGTCAAGAGCTTGATTAAACGTATTTACACATAATTTACAGTCAATTTATATTACAGAGTCAATTTACACATTAATTTGAGCATTGGGTCAAAAAAATTTTAAAATCTTTCCCAATATCCCTTGGATTTGATAAATTTAGACTGGTAAGCACGGCAACCATATTTAACAAACATAGACTGTTCAAGCTCGATTTTAATACTGTAAATTTTGAACGGAAATTTTACTTCCGATCAAATTGACGAAGGAAGTTGAATTCATAGGCACTCTGTAATTGATAAGCACACAGGACAGATAAACATCATCTGCTGAAAACTTAATTAAATATACACTGTACAGGTCCTTGCATACAAAGCGGAGGGGAACAATAGTTTACTCAATTAATAAGCGGCTTTGGCCGGGTATTCTTGTTAGTTAATTAACTAATCAGCGGCGAAAACTAATTTTAATTTTCTAGGACAAACTCAAATATTAGTTATATTATAGTCCCGATTATCCGGGACGGAGGCGAGATAACTAAGAACTGCTTAATTAGTAAGCTAAACACTCTCTCCGCACTTCCCAGAATTTTCCCGTCCTAACAAACTCCGTTTTAGTCGATCAAACAATTAATTAAAATTTAAATTTTATTTTTAACACCTTATAAACGAGGTTGTTAATTCGTTTTAATTAAAACAGTTTTGAATATACAAAATATATTAACATAAATTACAGTAGGTTTATGGTTAACATTCGTATAATTTTAAAGTGTGCTAAGATTTGTACAATACAGAAAATCATTAGCCAGCTATTGTTTTTCGTGAATTTAATAAATAAAACGTTTTTAAAAATAAAAAAGTTTGAATAAAAAATTTGAATAAAAAAGTAAGTAAACTTTAAAAAAAATATTTATAACAGAATAAATATATTGAGAGAGGAGCACGGTCACTAGAGCTAAGGGCGTCTTACCCCAGTGTATGACATGTTAAGATCTAGGAGAGGGGTCTGACTGAAGAGATCCAATCCCCTGACTTTCTAAAAAAGGATGGGAGTCCACCCGAGATGAAAAAATCTGAAATTTAGAGGGATGGAGTGAGACGATCAGGAAGTCCGTTTTTTTCAAATCAAAACAATTTTAAACCAATAATTGTATAGTTTTTAAAGGTTAATACAAAATTTTATTGAATAAAATAAAGTATTTAATTATAAAAATGGCATGAAAATACTGATTTGTGTTTAAACATTACGTTTTATTGGAAAAATTAAGCTAAAAACAGTACTGAAAATTTCCTCAAAGAGAGAAAGAAGGGGGTCAGACTTAAAATTCTAAAGTAATGTAGATTAAAACATTCAAAATTGTGGGTTGAGACTGAGCCCCTAAATTTTTGAGTTTAGGTGGGTGGATCTTACTTCGTCCCCCCTTATGTACATAAGAACGTATATAGTAGCCGCAGGAAGCTCGTTGTTTAAAAAAAAACAATTTCAACGCTAGGTCTGTTCAAATAGGCTACTTTAGCAATGCTAATATAGCACCTGAAGACGCCTTTAGTGGACTAGTCCGTAAGTGGTAGGGTAATGGAATGTCGTTATTTTAAAAGGAATTTAATACCCCTTATAATATAGTATTTTAATTAGCAACCAATCATGTTTTTGGATTTATTATTTCTTTACTTTTTACTTAATAAGTAATAAAATAAGCTGCCAAAATAAAATAAGCATAACTAAGCATTTTGGCAGAAATTTTGGACAAATATAGAAGTTTTGAGAAAAAAAACCCTCTGACACACGTGCTTTGCTTTTT
>JASAMX010011973.1:0-65817 GCA_030248175.1 Microlaimidae sp. YZB2_3
ACACCCCGGGGTGTTTTTTTTGAAAAAAAGGAGGGGGGGTGGTCACACCCCGGGTGTTTTTTTTTGACCAAAATTGACAATTTTTTATGAAATTTGACTATTTTTTAAAGCATTTTTTGGGATTGTCTGGTAGGGGGTGGTCAAAAATGGGCCTTAGGGGGGGGGGTCAGGGTTTCAAGGGTTGATTTGGGGGAGGGGTCAAAAATGGGCCTTAGGGGGGATAGGTCTCAGAGGCCGTAGGGGGGGGGGGTGACCCCCTCTTCTACCCCCCCCCCCCCTTCGGTGACCTATGGTTTCAGAATTGAACTGAGAAGATAGGGCTCATGGAAACATGGACACTTTGTGTTTTACCTATTTGCTAAATTCGCTAAAACGACTTACACTGTCATTTTTTGTAAAATCAATAATCATATGATATGCATTCATCTTACCCATAGAATCAAGGAAGGGCTAATAGTAGCCCTTGACTATGGCCTGGTGCTTATTGTTACTTTTTACAAAATCATATCACAAAAGTATTATCCCTAATATGGAGCTGCTGTGAAAAGGAACAAAGACATTATTTCCTTGTAATAGCCAAACACTACCATACCAAAGTCAGACGCCAAATCAGGTCATGAACCAAGTAGGGAAGGAACCTAAGCGTGATAAACAAGAATAAATGGGCAGAATAACCTAAAAAAACCTTTAAATTAGTAATTAATAACAAAGCAAGGTACTTAAACGCATTATTTATAGTTACCAAACTAACCCCCAACCCAACACTACTAAAGACAAACCAGACAATGAATCAGATCAATATACGCAAAGGCAGTGCTAAAAATAACCTAAAAACCAATTAATTAGTGAATAATAGGCAAAGGCAAGCCTGATCAATAATGGAACCACCAAGGCCTTAGCAAAATCAAAATCAAATTAACTTATTAATGAGAAGTAACTTAACCAAAACCAAACGAGTAAGAGTACCTTGAGCAACTAATTTTTTAATAAAAAAGCTCTCAAATAACCCAATAGTAAAAACGACATAAAAGTTATTAAATATAGAACTGGTAACTAATTTGTATGTGGAACTTACTATAATAACTAATGATTGCTACAAAAACTTAATAAAAAGCCTTTTGTAACAAAAAAATATGAGTTAAAGTTCGTTTTCTAAGATTTTTAAACCTTGTTACGAACAAACCATATGGAGTCAATCAGGTATTGACTCTATTATACCTAAAGTGACACAACAGTCACTGTATATTTGACTCATTCTGACTGAATAAATAATAAAATGCTGCTTTTGACAAAAAGAGTCGCAACAAAAAAAATTTAATTTTTATCAGCCACAGTACATGTTTGATTTGTGGTAAATACATAAAAACGTAGCTTACCTAGAGTGTTTAAACATATATCAAATACTGCAACAAAAAGACGGTATTTTTTTTTCTGACCATTTGAAAGTTTAAAATGGCCATATCTCAAAACAAGGATTTTTTTCATTGACTCGTTCTGCCGTAGTAACGACGATATGCACTAAAAACTGCTTAAAAACCGTCCCTTGGTGTTCGCGTGAACATACATTTTGTTTTTTTACCTAATTTCTGCACAATTATGTCTCATCTTCAAAATATTCAGCAATGAAATTGTATATAACACAACTATCTATTTTCTGATGTCTTTAAATTTTCGAATGAGTATGGTGTAAGTTATAACTTATAATAACAAAAAAAAATATTAACTGATAATATTAATTTTACTGTATATATATAAATGTCTGTCATGTCACCTTTCCGCGTAGCGGGAAAATTTGATTAGTGTACACTTCCCGCGAAGCGGGAAAAATTTCAGTTTTTTTGGGTATTTTTATGCTTTTGAAACGCATCAGAAATGTTTCTGAATTTATGTATAAAAAAAAAATTTTTCTCCCAAAATTCAAAAAGCGTAGGGGTGCCTCCCCCCCTTTCACGAAAAAATCCGGCTTCGCCCGGATTTCAAGGGGGGGCGGCCGCCCCCCGCCCTCCCTGGCTACGCCACTGTCCTGCTATACACATGTGAGAACGGTTCAGAAAGCTGGAGGCGTGGTTACCCGGGGTAAATCGAATTTTGAATTCTAGGAGGGGGGTCCGGTGGTCCGGACCCCCTTAGCTTTTAGGAGGGGTTGACCCGGGGTGAAAATTTTGAAATTTAGAGGGGGGTCAGGTGGGGTCCGGTGTACAAAGCAAAACAGTTTTAAACTATAATAACTTTAATAATTGTTCTTTTTATAGGACAAGTACCCCAATCCTTTTGCTGGTTGGGAGGAAGGTCGTTCCTCTTTTTAGTGAAAAAACGTTGTCCAGCATTAAGATGTCCATGTTAAACTTACCAGAAAACATGACATTTTGGTTTTACATTGGATAATTACTCTTATCAATAAGTTCGAGCCAATTCAAAGACAAAAAAATTTCACTTTCCAAAATCCATAGGTTTTCCCTTTTTGTGAAAGTGTTTTGTCCAGAATAAAGATGTCCATGCAAATTTTTTCTAAATTTAAACCTCTTTATGACATTCTCCCGACCGTAAGCTTTGCAATGATATCTCATTTAGCCCAATCCCTTTTGTGGTTGGTGAGCAAAGTAATTCTCTTTTTTAATTAAAAAACCTTGTCCAGTATAAAGATGTCCATGTTCATTTTTCCAAAAATCATGATATTCTTTACATTGCCTAATTACTCTTTCCAATAAGTTTCAGTCAATTCTAAGTCAAAAAATTTTTTAAGTTTCAAAATCTATAGGGTCCCCCCAGGGACGTTGCCAGAGTTTCATTTTTTTTTTGGGGGGGGGGGGCGGATTATAGTAAAAAAAAAATTTCGGGGGGGGGGCTCCGCCCCCCCCCCCCTCCCCCCGAAATTTTTTTTGGGGGGTCGCTCCGCACCCCCCCCCTCCCCTCTTAATTTTTGAAAACGTTAAAAAAGCAGGGATAAACGTAGATAAAGCTGTAAAATACACTGTTTTTGGTCTAATAACCTATTATCTAATGTTTTTAGCGGTAAAAACATGTTTTCTTAGTTAAAAATTACATAAGCACACATTGGCAGAGCCTGGATTTTACAAAAAAAGAATTTAGAGACGTTAGTTTCAGACCCCTTGGCTAAACCCACATTGTAAACCAAAGCACATGAGCAGCATCTCGGCTCCATGTTTTCTAGGGTACCTACCTATATGAAAACAATCCGAGCCAATGCTATAGGCGGCAGGAAAATTTAGGAGGGAGGAGCATAGGTGAGAAAGTGAGAAAGGGAGAGGGAGGGTGGGGTCCACCCCCCCCCCCCCTAGCCTCGAAATTTTGGGGCCCCCCCCTAGACGAAAATCTAGGGGGCCCCCCTCCCCCTCCCCCCAAATTTCCGAATTTTTTACCCCTGACCCCCCTCTAGATTTTGAAATCTGACCCCCTCTCCCCCTTTGGAAAAATTTTAGGTACCTTTTTTATACTAAATTTTCTTCCAAAAACGTGAAAATTTCATCACATATTCATGCTTTTACACCCTTTTTATATATGAATATGGCTTTTTATGCAATAAAATGTAGTAATATCCTATAAAAAGAACAATTATTAAAGTTATTATGGTTTAAAACTGTTTTGCTTTGGACACCGGACCCCACCTGACCCCCCTCTAGATTTCAAAATTTCGCACCCCGGGTCGACCCCCCCCTAAAAATCTAGGGGGGTCCGGACCCCCCTGGGACCCCCCTCCTAGATTTCAAAATTCGATTTACCCCGCGTAACCACCCCCCCCCCTAGCTTCCCCGACCGTGCTCACCTATGGGGGGGAGGTACATAAATCAACCAATATGATTGTTTGTTTTGCTTTCTGTGTAGTACTTATTACTTACAACAAAAATTATTGTACTAACTTTGAAATAACATTAGCATCAGGCAACATAAATAACGAGATATATATGTATGTATACTATAGAAAGTAACCGCTGAGCGAAGCAAAGCGGAAAAAAATTTTGGTTTTTGGGCATACATGGGCAAGTTGGTCCGGAGTGGGGGGGGGGGGTTAAACTCCAAATTAGGGGGGGGGGGGGGTTAAAATCCGAGAAACGCAAAATACCCATATCGTTTTTTTTTCTGGAGTGCATTTTATCCATATCGTTTTTCGATTTTGAAGAAAAAATAAGTAAAAAACGCTAATTTTAGGTCAAAAAGCCCTTTTTATTGCATTTTTGAGCTTTTTGTAGCTTAAAACATTCATTTTGACCTCAAAACTTAAGTTTGGAGGCAGTTAGAAGTCATTTTAAAGACATTTTTTTCTTCATTTTTCCAAAATTGGGGGGGTTAACTTTTTCTCCCCCCCCCCACTTCTGAGTGGGGGGGGGGGGTTAAACCCCACTTCTCAGAATTTGGGGGGTTAACCACCCCCCAACCCCCCCCGTGCCCATGTATGTTTTTGGGGGTCCATTGGGGTACTAAACTTATTTTAAAGTTTGGCGCCGAGCGATTAGCGAGGCGCTAGAAAATTTTGAATTTTTAGTATCACAAGTATTTAAGTCAAGTATCACAAACTTTTTAATTCATAATCTTATATTTAATTAAAGATTATATACATTCATGGGCGTAGCCAGGGGGGTCTAGACCCCCTTTTTAAGTCGGCAAAGGGAAAAATTTGGGGTTAGACCCCCCTTTTGGGTCGCCAAGGATAAAAATTTGGGGGTCTAGAACGACCATTTTTAAAAAATTTTCTCGCGCTTCGCTTAGCGTGCCATTAATTATATAGTCTCCACTTGCAAATTTGTATTATTTTGTTTTGTAATCTTGGTATGACCACGCTAGACCCATCCCATTCTTTATGTTTTAATTGGTCTTCATTTCCAAATTTGTGTTACTTTGTTTTTTAATCTTGATATGACCACGCTGGACCCCCCTTTAGATTTGTTATATAGTGGTATTAACAATTTAAAGGGTTGAAGTAATTTTAAAAACATTTTCTGGTACTTTGCATATGCATTGCTCAGTTGTAATTTAATGTACTCATTTTTCAGCTGTAATGCTTTGAAAATCGAAAATTTTAAGGTATCAAAACATAACAAAAATAAAAAAAAAATATAAAGAAAAATATATAGCCACATTCCATATATATCCATATACAAAACAAGAAAAACACTCCACACGAGCACAAAAAGGCTTTGACGCAAGTTTCGCGAAAGGCGAAGAGGAGGCTCCCCGACCCCAAAAGGGGGAAAATAAATAAAGTCGATAAAAATTCATAGACAAAAAAAGAAAAAAAAGCAATAAAGAAAAAGATATAGCCACAGCCAATATATCCATAGACATAAACAGAAAAACACCCAACACGCGAGCGCAAAAAGGCATAACGCAAAATCCCGAAAGGCGAAGGGAGGCGGTCCCCGGGACCCCAAAATAGAAAATTTTAAGGTATCAAATTGTTTGTTGTATAAAATATTTTCTTGGTTTTATAGACTGATTAATAAAAAAAAAAAAAAAAAAAAAAAAAAAAAAAAAAAAAAATTAAAGAAGCCACATGTCACCTGTACCAACCCAAACACAAAACCAAAACAACAAACAAAACACCCCACCGCGGGAGGGAAAAATATTTCTTATACTATAACAACAAAAAATATCCTTCCGGAAAGCCGAAAGGGGCATGCCCCCGCCCCCCACCCCGGGGCGTAGGGCCCGACCGGACCGGGATTTTTCGGTCCGGCCGGACCGGATCAAGTAATAATTTAATATGTATATATTTGATACATATATGTAGATATAATTTTTAATATATCATTTTGAAGAGGTTTCAAGTCTATAAACAAAACTTTAATCAAAATAGCTAATTAAAAATTTATTAAAATCAAGGCAAAATATTGGAAACAATACAATATGCCAACAAAACAAAATAGCAATAATGAAACAACAAAAAGCTAATAATAATCAATGTAACAGAAGCCAATAAAAGCATATTCAGTCTTGAAGACAACTAATAATATTCAAACTTTGTAATTCAGAGATTTTAAGTTGTATTTCAAAAATACTAGTTTTTCCACATTCTCTGGCTTTAAGGATGCTCTGTCACCTTCTGAAATCAATTGAGCCACTTTAAAAGATCTCTCACTTGCCACAGAGGCGCAAGGTGCTGACAGATACTTTTTTGCCATCTAAATAAGTGATGGGAGCATTTTCTGGAAATGGAGTCTGCCTCTGGAAGATATCAGATATTTTCATTTGCTTTTTAGTTGCAGGTTCCTCCAAATCTTCCAAAATGTACAGACTTTCCTTCTCTGTAGCTTTCACTTTCTTTTCCTCTTCCTTCAATTTCTTCAATTCTTGCAGACTCTTGTATTCCCTGGGATGGGAGGTTTGAAGATGACGCCATAATGGACTGGTACTATAAGATTTTGGATCATTCCCTCTTTTGTATTCTGTGGACTTGGGCAGACACAATTGACAAATGGCCTTTGTCTCATCCTCAGGCTTTACCTTAAATTGTTTCCAAACCATTCTCATTACACTCATCTTTCTTTCTTGCTTTTAACTACAATTAAAATTTGTGTATGTATTTAACAACCTTTAAAGACAAAAACCATGAACGCGCCAACACAATAAAGAAATAGATTAGCACAGCAAGAATATAATGAAACAGAACAGATTATAAACACTAATTATCATAAAGCAAAACCAGGAAAAACAAATTTGCATATTGATGGGGAGTATTATAGGTTACACCGAGAGGATAAGAAAGTAAAGGCTACAGAGAAGGAAAGTCTGTACATTTTGGAAGATTTGGAGGAACCTGCAACTAAAAAGCAAATGAAAATATCTGATATCTTCCAGAGGCAGACTCCATTTCCAGAAAATGCTCCCATCACTTATTTAGATGGCAAAAAAGTATCTGTCAGCACCTTGCGCCTCTGTGGCAAGTGAGAGATCTTTTAAAGTGGCTCAATTGATTTCAGAAGGTGACAGAGCATCCTTAAAGCCAGAGAATGTGGAAAAACTAGTATTTTTGAAATACAACTTAAAATCTCTGAATTACAAAGTTTGAATATTATTAGTTGTCTTCAAGACTGAATATGCTTTTATTGGCTTCTGTTACATTGATTATTATTAGCTTTTTGTTGTTTCATTATTGCTATTTTGTTTTGTTGGCATATTGTATTGTTTCCAATATTTTGCCTTGATTTTAGTAAATTTTTAATTAGCTATTTTGGTTAAAGTTTTGTTTATAGACTTGAAACCTCTTCAAAATGATATATTATAAATTATATCTACATATATGTATCAAATATATACATATTAAATTATTACTATGATCCGGTCTGGTCCGGTTATAATTAATGGCACGCTAAGCCGGAGCGCAAAAAAATTTTTTAAAATAGTCGTTCTAGACCCCCAAATTTTTATCCTTGGCGACCCAAAAGGGGGTCTGTCTAACCCCAAATTTTTCCCTTTCCCGACTTTAAAAAAGGGGGTCTAGACCCCCTTGGCTACGCCCATGTATATATATAATCTTTAATTAAATATAAGATTATGAATTAAAAAGTTTGTGATACTTGACTTAAATACTTGTGATACTAAAAATTCAAAATTTTCTAGCGCCTCGCTAATCGCTCGGCGCCAAACTTTAAAATAAGTTTCATAGCCCAATGGGACCCCCAAAAACATACATGGGCACAGGGGGGGGGGTTCCCCGGGGGGTTAACCCCCCCAATTTCTGAGAAGTGGGGTTTGAGGGCCCCCCCCCCCACTCAGAAGTGGGGGAGGGGAGAAAAAGTTAACCCCCCAATTTTGGAAAAATGAAGAAAAAAATGTCTTTAAAATGACTTCTAACTCCCTCCAAACTTAAGTTTTGAGGTCAAAATGAATGTTTTAAGCTACAGAAAAAGCTCAAAAATGCAATAAAAAAGGGCTTTTTGACCTAAAATTAGCGTTTTTTACTTATTTTTTCATCAAAATCGAAAAACGATATGGATAAAATGCACTCCGGAAAAAAAAACAATATGGGTATTTTGCATTTCTCAGATTTTAACCCCCCCCCTCCCCTAATTTGGGGTTTAACCCCCCCCCCCCCACTCCCGGACCAACTTAACCATGCTCTGTGCCAAAAACCAAAAATTTGTTCCGCTTTGCTTCGCTCAGCGGTCACTTTCTATAGTATACATACATATATATCTCGTTATTTCTGTCCCCTGATGCTAATGTTATTTCAAAGTTGAGCTCTAATAATTTTTTTATTGTAAGTAATAAGTACTACACAGAAAGCAAAACAAACAATCATATTGGTTGATTTGTGTACCTCCCCCCCATAGGTGAGCACGGTCGGGGAAGCTAGGGGGGGGGGGGTGGTAACCGGGGGTAAAAAGAATTTTGAAATCTAGGAAGGGGGTTCCAGGAGTGTCCCCGCACCCCCCCCCTAGCTTTTTAGGAGGGGGGGGGGTTGAACAGGGGTGCGAAATTTTGAAATCTAGAGAGGGTCAGGTGGGGTCCGGTATCCAAAAAAAAACAATTTTAAACCATAATAACTTTAGTAATTGATTTTTATAGGATAATTCTACATTTTATTGTATAAAGAGCCATATTCATGTATAAAAAGGGTGTAAAAGCATGAATATGTGATGAAATATTAACGTTATTGGAAGAAAATTTAGTATAAAAAAACTACCAAAAATATTTCAGAGTGGGGGAGAGGGGGGTCAGATTTCAAAATCTAGAGGGGGGTCAGGGGTAAAAAAATTAGGAAGATTGGGGGGAGGGGGGGGGGGCGGCCTGTAGATTTTCGTCTGGAGGGGGGGGCCCCAAAATTTTGAGGCTAGGGGGGGGGGGGGTGGACCCCACCCCTGCCCCTCCCTTTCTCACTTTCTCACCTATGCTCCTCCCTCCTAAATTTTCCTGCCGCCTATAGCATTGGGCTTTGGATTGTTTTCATATAGGTAGGTACCCTAGAAAACATGGAGCCGAGATGCTGCTCATGTGCTTTGGTTTTCAATGTGGGTTTAGCCAAAGGGTATGAAACTAACGTCTCTAAATTCTTTTTTTGTAAAATCCAGGCTCTGCCAATGTGTGCTTATGTAATTTTTAACTAAGAAAACATGTTTTTACCGCTAAAAACATTTAAAATAATGGTTATTCAACCAAAAACAGTGTATTTTACAGCTTATACCTACGTTTATCCCTGCTTTTTTAACGTTTTCAAAAATTAAGAGGGGGGGGGGGGGTGCAGGAGCCCGGGAGGAGAAATTTGGGGGGAGGGGGGGGGGGCGGAGCCTCCCCCCCCGAAAGGATTTTTTGAGCTATAAATCCACCCCCCCCCCACAAAAAAAATGAAACTCTGGAAATGTCCCTGGGGGAAGACCCTATAGATTTTGAAACTTAAAAAATTTTTTGACTTAGAATTGACTGAAACTTGTCATTGGGAAAAGAGTAATTAGGCAATGTAAAGAATATCATGATTTTTGGAAAAATGAACATGGACATCTTTATACTGGACAAGGTTTTTAATCAAAAAAGAGAATTACTTTCCTCACCAACCACAAAAGGGATTGGGCTAAATGAGATATCATTGCAAAGCTTACGGTCGGGAGAATGTCATAAAGAGGTTTAAATTTAGAAAAAATTTGCATGGACATCTTTATTCTGGACAAAACACTTTCACAAAAAGGGAAAACCTATGGATTTTGGAAAGTGAAATTTTTTTGTCTTTGAATTGGCTCGAACTTATTGATAAGAGTAATTATCCAATGTAAAACCAAAATGTCATGTTTTCTGGTAAGTTTAACATGGACATCTTAATGCTGGACAACGTTTTTTCACTAAAAAGAGGAACGACCTTCCTCCCAACCAGCAAAAGGATTGGGGTACTTGTCCTATAAAAAGAACAATTATTAAAGTTATTATAGTTTAAAACTGTTTTGCTTTGTACACCGGACCCCACCTGACCCCCCTCTAAATTTCAAAATTTTCACCCCGGGTCAACCCCTCCTAAAAGCTAAGGGGGTCCGGACCACCGGACCCCCCTCCTAGAATTCAAAATTCGATTTACCCCGGGTAACCACGCCTCCAGCTTTCTGAACCGTTCTCACATGTGTATAGCAGGACAGTGGCGTAGCCAGGGAGGGCGGGGGGCGGCCGCCCCCCCTTGAAATCCGGCGAAGCCGGATTTTTTCGTAAGGGGGGAGGGACCCTTACGCTTTTTGAATTTTGGGAGAAAAATTTTTTTTTTATACATAAATTCAGAAACATTTCTGATGCGTTTCAAAAGCATAAAAATACCCAAAAAAACTGAAATTTTTCCCGCTTCGCGGGAAGTGTACACTAATCAAATTTTCCCGCTACGCGGAAAGGTGACATGACAGACATTTATATATATACAGTAAAATTAATATTATCAGTTAATATTTTTTGTTATTATAAGTTATAACTTACACCATACTCATTCGCAAAATTTAAAGACATCAGAAAATAGATAGTTGTGTTATATACAATTTCATCGCTGAATATTTTGAAGATGAGACATAATTGTGCAGAAATTAGGTAAAAAAACAAAATGTATGTTCACGCGAACACCAAGGGACGGTTTTTAAGCAGTTTTTAGTGCATATCGTCGTTACTACGGCAGAACGAGTCAATGAAAAAAATCCTTGTTTTGAGATATGGCCATTTTAAACTTTCAAATGGTCAGAAAAAAATACCGTCTTTTGTTGCAGTATTTGATATATGTTTTAACACTCTAGGTAAGCTACGTTTTTATGTATTTACCACAAATCAAACATGTACTGTGGCTGATAAAAATTAAATTTTTTGTTGCGACTCTTTTTGTCAAAAGCAGCATTTTATTATTTATTCAGAGTCAGAATGAGTCAAATATACAGTGACTCGTTGTGTCACTTTAGGTATAATAGAGTCAATACCTGATTGACTCCATATGGTTTGTTAGTAACAAGGTTTAAAAATCTTAGAAAACGAACTTTAACTCATATTTTGTTACAAAAGGCTTTTTATTAAGTTTTTGTAGCAATCATTAGTTATTATAGTAAGTTCCACATACAAATTAGTTACCAGTTCTATATTTAATAACTTTTATGTCGTTTTTACTATTGGGTTATTTGAGAGCTTTTTTATTAAAAAATTAGTTGCTCAAGGTACTCTTACTCGTTTGGTTTTGGTTAAGTTACTTCTCATTAATAAGTTAATTTGATTTTGATTTTGCTAAGGCCTTGGTGGTTCCATTATTGATCAGGCTTGCCTTTGCCTATTATTCACTAATTAATTGGTTTTTAGGTTATTTTTAGCACTGCCTTTGTATATTGATCTGATTCATTGTCTGGTTTGTCTTTAGTAGTGTTGGGTTGGGTAGTTTGGTAACTATAAATAATGCGTTTAAGTACCTTGCTTTGTTATTAATTACTAATTTAAAGGTTTTTTTAGGTTATTCTGCCCATTTACTTGTTTATCACGCTTAGTTCCTTCCCTACTTGGTTCATGACCTGATTTGGCGTCTGACTTTGGTATGGTAGTGTTTGGCTATTACAAGAAAATAATGTCTTTGTTCCTTTTCACAGCAGCTCCATATTAGGGATAATACTTTTGTGATATGATTTTGTAAAAAGTAACAATAAGCACCAGGCCATAGTCAAGGGCTACTATTAGCCCTTCCTTGATTCTATGGGTAAGATGAATGCATATCATATGATTATTGATTTTACAAAAAATGACAGTGTAAGTCGTTTTAGCGAATTTAGCAAATAGGTAAAACACAAAGTGTCCATGTTTCCATGAGCCCTATCTTCTCAGTTCAATTCTGAAACCATAGGTCACCGCCGGGGGGGGGGTAGAAGAGGGGGTCACCCCCCCCCTACGGCCTCTGAGACCTATCCCCCCCTAAGGCCCATTTTTGACCCCTCCCCCCCAATCGACCCCTTGAACCCCTGACCCCCCCCCCCTACGCCCCATTTTGACCACCCCCCCCACCAGAAAAAATGCTTAAAAAATGGTCAAATTTCGTCAAAAAATTGTCAATTTTGGTCAAAAAAAAAAACACCCCGGGGTGTGACCACCCCCCCTGCTTTTTTTCAAAAAAAACACCCCGGGGTGTGACCCCCCCTGGAGGTCAAAAACCTCCACACCCCGGGGGGTGGACCCCCCCCCCCCTGAGCCGTCGAAGGTCGGTGACCTATGTCTGAAACCACATTGTTGAAACTTAGATTCTTGTTTAACAAAACAGTGAGTATTGGACACAATATAAGTTAATTATTTATTTTGACTCATTTTGTCAAACATAGCATTTTAATATTTTGCATAGTTATCCATATATTCATAATGAGTCGAAAACATGTTGACTCATTTTGTCATAATAGTAAAACCCCAGTGAATAAAGTCACACCCCCTTTGACCCACTATTACATGAACTTACAAATTGTGACTCAATGTTACATGACCTGATTTCTCCGTATTATAGTTCGTTTGCAGTTGGCTCCTTTTGCCATAAGGTGTAGATGGTGGTTTTCTACTCAAAACGCAAAAAAAAATTTTTTTTTTGAAAATTTTCGCATTGACTCATTCTGCCGTAGTAACGACGATATTTGAAAAAAATTTCGTCTCCGCCTCGCCGCTTTTGTGGCACTTTTCCCCCCAGACCACCCCCCCCCCGAAATGAAATCCTGGCTACGCCACTCTAGGGTAGTGCGTTTAATTTCGGCACGTTTTTGTTTTTCCGATGTAACTTTTCACTGTAAGACCCGATTTTCATCTTTGATAGCTCATTTTGAAGCTTTCACGATACTGCGTTGCGTCACAAAAGTTTCACTGTACGAAAGTAGTTTGTTTACTTAATTAATTCAGTTTTTTAAAAAAATGGAAAATTGCCGAAATTAAATGTGTGCATTTAATTTCGGCACTTTACAAACAATCGATTGTTTCTCAGTCAAAAAATCGTCATTTTCAAAAATTTAAAAGCCTATCATTATTTCCAGTTTTCTTTAATTTAAGCTTCTAGTTGTTGTTCAACGTGTAACTGGCAAAAAGTTACAGCTAAAATGCCAAATGGTATCAAAATGAGCAAAATTTTGGAAAAAGTGCTTTTAATTTCGGCACTTTTTCAAAGGACCCCCTTAATCGAGTTTAAGTGCGGTGCTATGACCCCTACACATTTCAACTTTGTCTTTTAACTATTTACAACTACAATTTAACACCTGACCACCATAGGTGAGAAAGGGGGGGGGGGCAATGTGGGGTCCACCCCCTAGCCTCGAAATTTTGGGACCCCCCTCCTAGACGAAAATCTAGGGCCCCCCCAAATTTCCAAATTTTTTACCCCTGACCCCCTCTAGATTTTGAAATCTGACCACCCTCCTCCCCTCGGGAAATTTTTAGGTACCTTTTTTATACTAAATTTTCTTCCAAAAACGTGAATTTTCATCACATATTCAAGCTTTTACACCCTTTTTATACATGAATATGGCTTTTTATTCAATAAAATGTAGTATTATCCTATAAAAAAAAAATTATTAAAGTTATTATGGTTTAAAACTGTTTTGCTTTGGGCACCGGCAGACCTGTGCACTGCCCCCCCGGGGTTAAAACGGGGGGGGGGGCAATTTCAAAATGGGGGGGGCACGGGGGGCAACTTTTTTGAAACGGGGGGGGGCAATAAAACAGGGGGCAAGCAGGGGGGAAAGAAAAAAAGAGAAAAAAAGAAGGGAAAAGGGAAAAAAGGGACAAAAAAAGTGGAAATAAGGTAAAAATAGGTCTAAAATGGCTTAAAATACATTGAAATAGGCTAAAAACTGGAAAGAATTCGCGATGATGGCGTCATCATAGGTCAAAAATGGCGTCATATTTTTAGGGTACTTTTTCATTTTTTGACGGGGGGGGGGGGGCAATAAAACGGGGGGGGAATCCTGCAATAAAACGGGGGGGCATTTTCAGACCGTGCACAGGTCTGCACCGGACCCCACCTGACCCCTCTCTAGATTTCAAAATTTCGCACCCCGGGTCGACCCCCCCTTAAAAGCTAGGGGGGTCCGGACATTGAAATAGGCTAAAAACTGCAAAAAATTAATGGTGATGGCGTCATCATAGGTCAAAAATGGCGTCATTTAATTTTAGGGTACTTTTTTTATTTTTTAGCGGGGGAGGGGGGGGGGGCAATAAAACGGGGGGAGGGCATTTCCAGACCGTGCACAGGTCTGCATATATAACCGCTAAAAACTTTTTTTAATTTATTTCGCTTGCGGGTTTATTGTTTATTTTTTCCTGGTGGAGAGCGGTTACACCCTTAATTTCAGCCTGGAAGACTTTAGCTTTACTACCTATTCAAAGTAAATTTTTTATATTTGAATTTAAAAAACTTAAACGTTTTGGAAGTTTTGAAAAATCTTACGAAAAAATAAGGTTTTAGTGGATTTCGAAGGGGCAGCCGCTTTTTTTCTAAATCAATTTTTTTAAATTCTTTTAAAAGTAGGTTAGGTACCTTATATTTTTGACCAAATATGAACTGAAACCGATAACCGAACTAACTTATTACATTACATAAAAGGATTAATTTTCGCACTGAATTTAGTCAATAAGTTAAAATATACCTAAACGAAATTTTCACATGAAATCTTTAGTAAATATCAATCATTACCATTCGATAAATACTCATGATGATGTTTAAAACTCTTGATGCTTACAATTTTTTTAATTATTTAAGTACCGCACTGAAAAAAATCAATTAACAGAAAGCAATTTAGTAATTAGCTGTTGACAGAAAATAAATTAAAGTTCTTATAGGAACTTCTATCTAATCTTATAGGAAATTGCACAAACCTTTATCGAAATACAACAAAATCGCGCTTAATCATAATAATTATAGAAATTAACCAGAAAACAAAATTTTAGCTTTTCTGGAATATCGCAAAGAAGCACGACAGGAGTCCCTGCAGCAGGACTTAACTCAAACCATACATGGACATGGGGGGAGGCGGAGGCATAGGTGGGCAGGGGGGGGGTTGGGGGGTTATACCCCCTCAAAATTTCCGATTTTGCTGACACCCCCCTTAAATTTGGGGTACCCGAGGACACCCCCCCCAAATTCGCCTCCTGGAGAAAAATTTTTAATCGTTATAAAAGGACTAAAAAAATTTGTTTATTGCCTTGTTTATGTCATATAACTTCATTTTTTTCCTATTATTCAACAAACATTAATTAAACATTATTAACATTTTAAACACCTGTTTCAAATGTAAAGGGATAAAAAAACTTAAATTTTGTAATAAACATCATCTGGAATTAAAATTTCTGGTGTATTTTAGTGCATTAAATTTAAAATTTTCCCCCGGGGGGCATTCTGCCCCCCGGACCCCTCTGACAAGGGGCTCTGCCCCTTGACCCCGCTGGGGGGTTCTCGCCCTCCAGACCCCCCATTACTGGGGGCTCCCGCTCCCCAGACCCCCTTCAGGGTTAATATTTACCCCCCAAATGAAATTCTGGGCACGCCACTGTTCCAGACCCCCCAAATTTTTCCCTTTGCCGACCCAAAAGGGGGGTCTACCCCCCTGGCTACGCCCATGTATGTATATAATCTTTAATTAAATATAAGATTATGGATTAAAAAGTTTGTGATACTTGATTTTATAATCAAGACAATATAATTAATATTCTATTATTACTTAATTATTAAAAAAAAAACAACTATGATTTCTAATCTAATTCTAAGAAAATATAGACACATTATTATTAAAAAAATTAAAAAAATAAAATTTATAAGTTGCAATAAGGTCTTATTTTAATTTTACACAGTTTTAAAACATTTATAAGCTTGTTTTACGTTTTTTTACGCGTTTTAAGCCCATTTTAAGGCAGCGCGGAAATATTGGGTACACCCCCCTCAAAATTTGGGTCTTGCCAGACACCCCCCTAAAATTTGACCCTCCCCTCTATTTGACCCCGAAATTCTGACTACGCCCCTACGCATACGCCCCTGTTTTCCCCATGTCTTTTTTTCTGGAGTGCATTTTACCCGTATCATTTTTCGTTTTTGAAGCGAAAATAGGTAAAATAAAACGCTAATTTTAGGTCAAAAAGTCTTTTTTATATATAATATTTTATTGCTGGAAACACACAGTTGGCCTCATACATGGGTAAGTTGGTCCGGAGTGGGGGGGGGGGTTTAAACCCCATATTAGGGGGATTAAAATCCGAGAAACGCAAAATACCCATATCGTTTTTTTCTGGAATGCATTTTATCTATATCGTTTTTCGATTTTAAAGAAAAAAATAGGTAAAAAACGCTAATTTTAGGTAAAAAAGCCCTTTTTATTGCATTTTTCAGCTTTTTACGGTTTGAACATTCATTTTGGCCTCAAAACTTAAGTTTGGAGGCAGTTAGAAGTCATTTTGAAGACATTTTTTTAATTCATTTTTCCAAAATTGGGGGATAACCATTTCTCCCCCCCACTTCTGAGTGAGGAGGGGGGAGGGTAGGGTTTAAACCCCCTACTCAGAACTAGGGGGGGTTAACCCTCCGACCCCCCAGGTGCCTATATATGGTTTAGACCCCCAAAATTTAAGTTTGGAGGAAGTTAGAAGTCACTTTAAAGACATTTTCCTTCTTTTTTCCGAAATTGGAGGGGAGGTGAATCCGCCATGTATGTATTCAAGGTATATAAATAATATACATATCCTGAAACTTTTTTTTGGAACCCCTCTTTCTTCCCCCAAAATTTTCAGGGTCGGGTAAAACCCTAAAATCCGGGAAGCTCTTACACTTACGCGTAAGAGCTTACGCTCAGTTACTAGGTAAGGGAATTGGAAATTGGGAAAATTTGAGTTAATTTCAACCTAAATTTACAATAGGGTATTACAATAGCGGAGACGAAAAGTTAAAAACTCTTAGAAGTGGAGTTTAAACCATAGATGGCTAGTTGGTCCGGAGTGGGGGATAAACCCGGATTTAGGGGGGGTTAAAATTTTAGGAACACATTTTTAAGGAACGGAGAGGACTTAAGAATACCGCCTAGTCTTTATCTTATATTTGTTGGTTGACATATTAACGACGAGCCACCGGCAACCGAGAAAATTCAGAAATAAATAAGAACCGGGATTTGATTTATCTATTTATTTTCATCAAACTTGTTGCTATTTCACCGGAAAAAAAGCGCCAATCACATAGGATAAAAACAAAAAAGAACGGAAGTCTAGTTTTTGAATGAATGAAAAAAAAAAGCATCGGCGAACATTCCGGAGCTGGGGTAGTGATAGGGCATCTACAACAAGCGGCGAAAGACATTAAAAGGGCGGCGCACTAGAGAAAGGACGGCCTTGTTAGCTGCGGAATGTATCCGCCGCGACGAGGTATCGATCTGTGATATCCATACATCCCACACACATTTTCATTCCCCTGCTGTATATCGCTAAGTCCCCTCTAAACTTGCTCTCCACGCGTTGAAACAACTCGGAACTAGGAACAAGCGACGTCAGCTTATCACTCCTGTTTTCCTCGCCTTCGAAGTATACAGCCCATGTTCTCAAAAGGAATTAGCCCAACGCTGACGTTGTATTTGTTTGTGTCAAAATGACTCTTAATTAAAGATGCTTATCTTTCAGTTCTTTATAATGCATTTTCCACAGATTAGAGTCGGGAAAGAATATAAACTCTTAGTCACATTTATAGCGGGCTTGATTGTCAAAAAAGGTTTTTAAAATTAAATACAGACAGACCTGTGCACTGCCCCCGGGTTTTATTGGGGGGGGCAATTCCAAAACAGGGGCAACTTTTTTAAGACGGGGGGCGCGATAAAACGAGGGGGCAAGCAGGGTAGAAAGAAAAAAAAAGAGAAAAAAAGAAAGGAAAAGGGAAAAAGGGGACAAAAAAAGCGAAAATAAGGTAAAAAATAGTTCTAAAATGGCTTAAAATACATTAAAATAGGCTAAAAACTGCAAAAAATTCGCAATGATGGCGTCATCATAGGTCAAAAATGGTGTCATAATTTTAGGGTACCGGTACTTGTTTTAATTTTTTGGCAGGGGGGGGGGGGCAATAAAACGGGGGGTACATAGGTGAGAAAGGGGGGACCCTAGACTAGACTAGAACCCCCTAGACTAAAATCTAGGGGACCCCCAAATTTCCGAATTTTTTACCCCTGACCCCCTCTAGATTTTGAAATCTGACCCCTCCTCGGGAAAATTTTAAGCACCTTTTTTATACTAAACTTTCTTCCAAAAACGTGAATTTTCATCATATATTCATGCTTTTTATACATGAATACGGCTTTTTATTCAACAAAATGTAGTATTATCCTATAAAAGAACAATTATTAAAGTTATTATGGTTTAAAACTGTTTTCCTTTGGACACCGGACCCCACCTGACCCCCCTCTAGATTTCAAAATTTCGCACCCCGGGTCGACCCCCCTCCCTAAAAAGCTAGAGGGGTCCGGACCCCCCTGGGACCCCCTCCTAGAATTCAAAATTCGATTTACCCCGGGTAACCACTCCCCCTAGCTCCCCCGACCGTTCTCACCTATGGGGGGTAGTGGCGGGGCAAATCCTCCAATAAAGCGGGGGGGGGGCATTTCCAGACCGTGCACAGGTCTGCACAGGTCTAAAAATAAAGCAGTACACTACACTTACACAGTATCAACAGTAAACGAAAACGTAAAAAAAAACACCAGAGGTGCAGGGGCTGTAAAACAACAAACTGGAAAAATTCTCATGTGACTGAATTATGAAGTTATGACAAATAGAGTTCTATCGTTATTTTGTTAATTTTCGTATCAGTTCATACATAGATGAACACGGTCAAAAAGCTAGTGGGAATGTTTACCCCGGGTAAATGACATTTCAAAATCTAGTTAGGGGGGTCCTAGGGGGGTCGAACCGAACCCCCTAGCTTTCTAGGGGGGTCGACCCAGAGCCAGAGTGAAAGATTTTGAAACCTAGAGGGGGGTCAGGTGGTGTGCAATTTCCGAAACAAAATACTTTTAAACCATTAAATGTTTAATAATTTTTTTTATAAGGTAATACTACATTTTATTGAATAACAAGCAATATTCAGGTAAAAGGGTGTAAAAGCATGAATTTGTGTTAAAAATTCAGGTTTTTTAAAATTCCCCCCAGTGGCGTGCCCAGGGGGGCGGGGGGAAGGCGGCCGCCCCCCCCCCCCCCGCCGAAATCCGGCGAAGCCGGATTTTTTCGTAAGGGGGGACCCTTACGTTTTTTGAATTTTGGGAAAGAAAATTTTTTTCTTAAATATTAAAACAGAAACTTTCCTGATGCCTTCCAAAAGCATATTAATAGTCAAAAAACCAAATTTTCCCCGCTTCGCGGGTAGTTTAAATTGACAATTTATCTCAGTTTTTCAATTTCAAATCGATTTTGCCGCTCAATAGTTAAGGCATACATGTTAAATAAAACTACTATAAACATTATTAACCTTTTATTAACGTTTTAAACACATGTTTTAAATGGATAGGAATAAAAAAAACCTTAAATTTTGTTTTAATTATCATCTGGAATTAAAATTTTTAGTGTATTTTAGCGCCTTAAATTAAAAATTTTCTCCCCCGGGGGGCATTCTGCCCCCCGGACCCCCCTGACAAGGGGCTCTGCCCCTTGACCCCGCTGGGGGGCTCTCGCCCCCCAGACCCCCTATTTCTGGGGGGCTGCCGCCCCCCAGACCCCCCCTCAGGGTTAGAATGTACCCCCCCAGACCGCCCCCCCCGAAATGAAATCCTGGGCACGCCACTGATTCCCTCTGGATTTTTTTCTAGGGGGAGGGAGGGGGCAAAATTTCGAGGCTAGGGGGGTAGGCGGATCCCACCCTACCCTTGTTCATCTATAAGTACATATATGCGATGTTGAGCTTATATATTTATGCGTTAAGCAATAACTATTTACGCAGATTTGATACTAAATAAATAACAAGAGAATAGGTGTGTACTATTGATGTTACCAAAAATATATAATATACCGAAAAATGTGCAACTCCTATATAAAAAAGTAAGTAAAAGTAGATTAAGTAGATTTAATTTTTGAAAACATTAAAAAAGCAGGGATAAACGTAGATAAAGCTGTATAATACACTGTTTTTGGCCTAATAACGTATTATCTAATGTTTTTAGCGGTAAAACATGTTTTCTTAGTTAAAAATTACATTATCACACATTGGCAGAGCCCATAGGTGAAATCGGTTCGGGAAGCTAGGGGGTTATCCATGGTAAATCGAATTTTGAAATTCTAGGAGGGGGGTCCGCAATCCCCCTAGCTTTTTAGGACGGGTCGACCTGAGGTGCGAAATTTTAAAATCTAGAGGGGGTCAGGTGAGGTTTGGTCCCGGTGTCCAAATCAAAACAGTTTTAAACCACAATAACTTTAATAATTGTTCTTTTTATAGGATAATACTACATTTTATTGAATAACAAGCGATATTTAAGTATAAAAAGGGTGTAAAAACATGAATTTGTGTTAAAAATTCAGGTTTTTTAAAATTCCCCCTGGATTTTTTTCTAGGGGGAAGGGGTACCAAAATTTTGAGGCTAGGGGGGTAGGTGGACCCCACCCTACCCCACTACCCTTGTTCATCTATAAGTACATATATGCGATGTTGAGCTGATATACTTATGCTAGAAAAAAATCCAAAGGGAATTTTAAAAAAACCTAAATTTTTAACACAAATTCATGTTTTTACACCCTTTTTATACCTAAATATCGCTTGTTATTCAATAAAATGTAGTATTATCCTATAAAAAGAACAATTATTAAAGTTATTTTGGTTTAAAACTGTTTTGATTTGGACACCGGGACCGGACCCCACCTAACCCCCCTCTAGATTTCAAAATTTCGCACCCCAGGTCGACCCGCCCTAAAACGGGGGGGGGCAATAAAACGGGGGAGGCAAGCAGGTGGGAAAGAAGAAAAAAAGAAAAGAAGAGAAAAAAGAAAGGAAAAGAGAAAAAAGGGACAAAAGAAAGTGAAAAAAGGTAAAAATAGGTCTAAAATAGCTTAAAATGCATTGAAATAGGCTAAAAACTGCAAAAAATTTGCAATGATGGCGTCATAATAGGTAAAAAATGGCGTCATAATTTTTGGGTACTTTTTCATTTTTCCGCCAGGGGGGAGGGCAATAAAACAGGGGGCAAATCCTCCAATAAAGCGGGGGGGGGGCATTTTCAAACCGTGCACAGGTCTGCTTATGTATGGTTTATCATCACAAGCAGACCTTAGCACTGCCCCCCGGGGTTTTATTGAGGGGAAGGGGGCAATTCCAAAACGGGGGGCAGGGCAATTTTTTTGAAACGGGGGGCAATAAAACTGGAGGGCAAGCAGGGACGAAAGAAAAAAAAAAGAGAAAAAAGGAGAGAAAAAGAAGGGAAAAGGAAAAAAAAGCGACAAAAAAAGCTAAAATAAGGTAAACATAGGTTTATAATGGCTTAAAATACATTGAAATAGGCTAAAAGCTGCAAAAAATTTGCGATGATGGCGTCATCATAGGTCAAAAATGGCGTCATAATTTTAGGGAACTTTTTCATTTTTGGCGGGGGGGGGGACAATAAAACGGGGAGGGGGCAAATCCTCCAATAAAACGGGGGGGCATTTCCAGACCCTGCACAGGTCTGCATAAGTAAAGCATACGGTATATAGAAATATATTCTAACGCAAAAAAATAAGTTAGTAGTAAATTTATTTAAAAACAGGATTAAATTTAAATTAATGCGAATATATGTGCCCCACCTATTCTAGCTTAGCGAAATAGGTGAACAGAGGAAAAAGTTATTAAAGAGTTTCTTCTTCCCCCCTTCTCCTTTCAAAATAATCCTGACTGCTGCCAAATAATCCTGAAACTGCCAACATCCCCCTCTAAAATTTTGGGGCACTGAAACCCCCCCCCCCTGCCCCTTTCTAAAAAAATTTTTGCGAAAAAGGAGAACTAAAAACAATTAAAATTTGTTTAAACATATACACTCTTCGTATTCAGACCTGTCCACAACCCGAAAATGCCACCCATTTGAAAATGAAAAAAATATATAGTAAAAATTTTTTCAGGAGGTCCAAAATTTTGTGGCTTGGGGTCAACCTTATTTCAACCCTCATCTTCTCTCTCCTCTTCTTTTTGAAGAAGTTAGTAATTAAAATTTAAAAAACTTAAAATACAATGTTTTTTTTTATTAAAACACCTATAAAAAACCAAACAAACAGCATTACTTCTTTTTGCTATTTAATCTTGTTGATGATTCATAACCGTCATCATCCGTAAGCATGCCGCATCAACTGGCGATTTAACTCTTATATGGATTCGCTTTAATATCTTCTTTCATCTGCAGTAAAAATAACTCAATTAAAGTTTCAATTAAACGTCTCATTTCTTTAGAGCGTAGTTTTAACCAATCCTTGGATTACAGAGAGATTTTAATTAAAGGTTAATCATGGGGACAAACTTTGATTTTAATGATTTTGTGTGAAAAAAACCAATAGCCTACAAAATTTTTTCGCAGTGGTTCCGAAGATATAACCATGGGTGGCCAAGGAAGGGAGGGGGTTGGTGGTTATATAGGTAAAAGAACAAAAAAAAACCACTTTTTGGCACCCCCTTCAAAAAATTTATTAAAGCCTTTAGCTTATTCAAAATAGGTCTATAGGGTTTTTTGGGGCGCTTTTTCAGCTTCTAATAACTACTTTTTTATAAATATATCCTATTAAATGAGAAAATTAGAAAAAGGGTGTTTTTTTGGTCACTTTTTCCAAAAAAAAACAAACACTTTTTCCTAAAAAAAAAACACTTCAAAAATCGGCTGTAAAACATTTAATTCTTAAGCTATTTGAATAAAAACAACATTTTCAAGCTTTCCAAACGTTTTTCTATCTATAAAACTACTTTAAGTTTCATGTTTTTTTGATTAAAACATAGAACAAAAAGTTTTTAAAAAATCGTTTTTTTCTTGAAATTTGAAAAAAAAAAATTAAGTGATAATTTGAAAATTTTAGGCCTTTTCCTGTATTAGAGTAAAAATTTCAATTTTAATGGAATCTACACAACTTTTAACCCCAGAAAAGTGGTTTTTTGCAATAATTTTGAATTTATTAAAATTTTTACATAGAGAAAAAAAAAGTTTGAAAAATATCATTTTCACTTTTTTTGTCTATAGTCAAAAGTCCCAAATACGACGGTCCCAAGTGCATTATGCGTTTCTTACAGCTGGAAACAATGTTATGTTTTCAATAAGAAAATACTTTTTTCTTGCTATAGCCATCAAATTTTAATGTGGAACTTCTAAATTTCGTTTTATAAAACAAACATTAATATTTTTTAGTAATATTTTTTAACAAGCTTATTTCAAATAGCAAAATATAAACTACATACAAATACACCAGATAAAAATTATTGAATGAAACCCATTCTAGAACATAAGTTGTGGACACCTAGTTTTTTTTAAAACAATAAAACTCATCAAAAAAAATAAAAACACAGAATTATTGAAATTGTGTGTGAACATAAAATAGAAATTAAAAGTAGTATGCTAGTAAAATAACAAGGCAATAATAAAACCACTTTATTATATACTCGAGTAACGATTGGTGATGAATTTTTATAGCACAAGTGTGTACTGCACAGTTCGGACTTTTTTTTAGTAGAAGAAATAGGCAACAAAAATTTAGAACATCTTTCCCGATTTTATAGTAATGTTTTTGGTGTAAGTTCCATTTTTCCATACATGTACCAAAATTCGATTTCAGCGATTCAAAAGTAATTACAAATTGTAAAACATCTTTATAGCCTAAATCCAACACTTAAACCTCATTTTTGTGGTTATTTCTCCAACTTAAGCTTCAGAAAAAAATTTATGAGCCAATTTGTATTGTACCCAAAAATAGCCCTTTTTTGGCATGTACAATTTATGTTATTAAATAAATTTTTATTAGGCTTTTAATCAAATTAATATTAGTTTTTTTCCTATTACCAAAAGTCTGGCAGTTACAATAATATACTTTTTTTTCATGGTAACAACCAATGTTCTATAATAACCGTTCAAATACCCATTAAATTTTAGTTGTGAAAAAATTCACATTTTTGAAAAACAACTTATTTTAAAAAAATCAATTATATTACAATTTTGTTTGATTTTTAGGTTTTGTTTAGGCTTAGGATTTAGGAACAATAAATCGATAAAAAACTAAGCTTAAATTAACGTTTAAAGCCAAAAAAATTTGTTGTTTATGTTTTTTGGTGGCCCATGTAACTTTCAAATTTTTTTTTAAAATTTTTGAGTTCTTTTAGATTTTTAGCATTGTTAAAACATAATTTTTAATTTAGTTTGTTGGTTTACAAAATTTTTTTCCTCACATCATAAATTGCACATGCTGAAAAAGGCCAATTTTTAGGTATATATTGGTTTATAACTTTTTAACACTAGCTTAAATCTCAAAAATAACCACAAAAATAAGGTCTACATGTTCTATTTGGGCTATAAAAATGTTTTGCAATTTGTATTTACTTTTGGATCGGTCAAATCAAGTTTTTGTATATGTATGGAACTTGTACCAATGTTTTCTATAAATTTACCAAGTTAAGTCAAATTTGACTAAAAATTGAGAAAAAAAAACAGCTCAATACATATCAGACAAAATTAATAAATACAAAAATGTGCAAATGCTTAATAATATATGTGTATATATTGAGAAGTATTGTGTATTGTATATACAAGAATAATTCTGTAATTTTGTTGGTTCGCATGTAATGACCAATAAGTCGATTAGATCAACGTGTTTTAGTGTATCAAGGCACATTAGCATTATCATAAAGAAAAAATTTATTATTTAACTTCAATTTTAAAGGGCTCCTGATTATTTTAAAAATTCATATGCCATAATTTTAGCAATTTCTCATTACAAGTGTTAAACGTTTTATTAAAAGAGTAGTTAAAAAGTTTCTTAATATATACTGCAAAAATATGTTTTTATAGGCAGTTTCTAATTTTCAGCGCGCTGAAAAATCATTTTTTAAACATGGTTAAACTAAGAGGAAACGCCGTTTTTAGTCAGCTAAACAGTTTTAAACGCCTTTTTTGTTTTTCCTAAACCTAAGCAAAACCTAAAAATCAGATTTTTCAGCGCGCTTTAAATTACCACTAGCGCGCTGAAAATCAGAATCTGCCTTTTTATATTAAAATTTGTTTTCTTTTAATATCCAAATTCGGATTATATTAGGTGGTGTGGTGATCCTATGGCTTTTTTTATTATTATTATTAATTATTGTACACAGTTTAGGGAAATACATTAGTGTAGGTGGATTAAATCAAAAACATTTGTTGCCGCGTTTAACTCAACATAAAGTACTTATTAGAAGATGCCTGCTAAATTAGAGTTTCTGTTGTATTCCTAAATCCAGTTTTTTGGATAATCTATTTTTCATACTTCACTTCGGTTAATTTCCACAAAAGAAGCACTAAAACAGATCAGTAACAAAATTATCCCAAATCTGACCCATACCATACCCATATTTCAATAGTTTAAAATATGGTTTTTACCCACTTACGTTAAAGAACAAAACCTTTACATTAAAACACCATAAAAATTTAAAATGACCGACGCTGCTGCCCTCGCCAAAACAAGAAAGCAGTCAAGTGCAGCCGAAATCGACTCACTCAGAGCAAAAGTGGCGGATTTGGAGACTGAGAGAGATGCCTGGCTAGCAGAAAAGTCACTGCTGGAGGATCGGGTCTTGAAATTGGAGGAGGCATCCCGGCTGACACAGTCACACACTATTCCAACACTTGTGGCTGACGTGTGCCAACAGGTGATCCAACAGCTCCTTCCAGTTCTTAACACTCTTTTTGAGGATCATGTTTCCAAGATGGATGCAAAAAAGGAACATGGACAGTTTGCTGTCATCTCTGGATTGAAAGAGTCGGCAAATGATGGTGACCAGGTCCAAGAACTTATTAATAAACTGAATGGTAATAATAGCAATAGAAGTGACAACATTGTTTTGGACTTTTTTCAAATGGGAACCAGCAGAGGTTCCAAACCCAGACTGTTAAAAGTGAAACTTGCCACCACTTCACTCCGTAATCACATTACGAGGTCTGGTGCCAACTTAAAAGGAGAAGAAAAGTTCAAGGGGGTGTTTGTCCGGCCTTCCTTGACCTTGGACCAGAGGGCCCTACAGGCCAAATTACTTGTAACCCTCAAAACTTATCGTGATAACTGCCCTAATTCAAAAGTGTACATCCGTTATAGTAATTTGGGAGACCCATATTTATATGACAGCATTGCAAAAAAAAAATTTGCAGAGGAAAAAACATCTGGGGCTGCATAGGAATTTGTGCAATCTTTTTGCAACACAGAGAAAATCAGGGCCTTATACTTTAATGCAAGAAGTGTCAGAAATTCCCTAGCAGAACTTGATGTTTTAACCTCTGGAAATGATGCCACATATAACAATGTGTTTTTTGATTTTATCTTAATTACAGAAACTTGGCTGTCTCCAAAAATTAATAACATTCAATTTGATACCTTAAATAACTAAATATAATACGTTATGACCGAAAAAGTAATAACCCTAGAGGTGGTCAGGGATGTAGCCAGAGTTTCATTTTGGGGGGGGGCGGATTGTAGTACAAAAAAATTACAGGGGGGGCGGACCCCCTCCCCTTATTTTTTAAAACGTTAAAAAATCAGGGATAAACGTAGATAAAGCTGTGTAATACACTGTTTTTGGCCTAATAACCTATTATCTAATGTTTTTAGCGGTAAAAACATGTTTTCTTTGTTAAAAATTACATAAGCACACATTGGCAGAGCCTGGATTTTACAAAAAAGGAATTTAGAGACGTTAGTTTCAGACCCCTTGGCTAATTTAGAAGGGGGGAGGTACATAAATCAACCAATATGATTGTTTGTTTTGCTTTCTGTGTAGTACTTATTACTTATAAAAATTATTGTACTAACTTTAAAATAACATTAGCATCAGGCAATATAAATAACGAGATATATATGTATGTATACTCAGTGGCGTGCCCAGGGGGGGGGGGGGGGGGGGGCGGCCGCCCCCCCCCCCGAAATCCGGTGAAGCCGGATTTTTTTGTAAGGGGGGACCCTTATGTTTTTTGAATTTTGGGAGAGAAAATTTGTTTTCTTAAATATTAATACAGAAACTTTCCTGATGCCTTCCAAAACCATATTAATAGTCAAAAAACCAAATTTTCCCCGCTTCGCGGGTAGTTTAAATTAACAATTTATCTCAGTTTTTCAATTTCAAATCGATTTTGCCGCTAAATAGTTAAGGCATACATGTTAAATAAAACTACTATAAACATTATTAACCTTTTATTAACGTTTTACACACATGTTTTAAATGGATAGGAATAAAAAACCTTAAATTTTGTTTTAATTATCATCTGGAATTAAAATTTCTAGTGTATTTTAGCGCCTTAAATTAAAAATTTTCTCTCCCGGGGGGGCATTCTGCCCCCCGAACCCCCCTGTCAATGGGCTCTGCCCCTTGATCCCGCTGAGGGGCTCTCGCCCCCCAGACCCCCCATTTCAGGGGGGCTGCTGCCCCCAGACCCCCCTCAAGGTTAGTATGTACCCCCCCCAGACCCCCCCCCCCCCCAAATGAAAACCTGCGAACGCCACTGTGTATACTATAGAAAGTGACCGCTGAGCGAAGCGAAGCAGAACAAATTTTTGGTTTTTGGGGGTCCATTGGGGTACTAAAATTATTTTAAAGTTTGGCGCCGAGCGATTAGCAAGGCGCTAGAAAATGTTGAATTTTTAGCCTCTGAAAACCCCCAAATTTTACTATCTGGTGACCATTTCGGGGGGGGGGGGGGGCGGCCCCCCCCCCCCCCCCCGCCCAACCACTATCCTTATTTTTCCTCCTGTCCAACCATTTTGGGGGGGGGGGCGGCCGCCCCCCCCCCCCCCCCCTGGCTACGTCCCTGGAGGTGGTGTTCTAGCGCTTTAGAAAATGCATCAAATGTCTGAGATTGAAATTAGTTCAAAATATGAGGAAATTGAGATAACAGCGTGTGATGTATTCCTTAAAAATATTAAAATTAGGGTTATTTGCCTATATAGACGTCCACAAACAAATAAACAGGAAGATGACTTGATTTTTGAGCTCTTGAGAAATCTGATTTATGAATTCACAAGAGCTGTCATTCTCACTGGGGATTTTAACCTCCCTGGTATTGAGTGGAAAAATATGGATGTAGTTTCCAATTGTCAAAATGAACTTAACTGGCTTATTTTATTCAGTGAACAAGGACTAACACAAATATTAAAATCACCAACAAGAGTAGGAAATTTTTTAGATCTACTTTTTACGACAGATGTAGACATTTTTTGTTCTACTGAAGTAGCGCCAAATTTTTTAAATTCAGATCAATTTTCAATTATGTTTGAGCTTGACGCTGGCTTAATGCCTCATAAAAATACTAAAAAACAAGTAAGTATGGTACCTAATTTTGCAAAAGCAGACTACAATTCCCTGTTACAACTGTATGCTTCCTATAATTGGGATGATCTTTTTAAAAATCAAAACAGTGTTCAAGAGCAATGGCAATGTTTCAAAAACAAACTCATTGAAGGCATCAACATACATGTGCCAAGTAAACCTTTAAAGTTTAATAACAAAAAAACTAAGTATCCAGCAAATATTAAGAAACTTCAAAAAAGAAAACTAAAACTTTGGCCCAAAAGTAAATTTCAAGATACCAAAGAAGAATATAACTTAATCACAAAAGAATATGTGGAAGCTGTAAAAAACCACAAAATTTCTCTCGAAAAAGAAATACTCAAAAAAGGGGATATAGGAAGTTTTTATAAATTTGTTAACAAAAACATTAAATCAAGAAGTTATATTCCACCTTTGGTTAAAAATGACTCCACTCTTGCATTTGAAGACTCTGAAAAGGCTTAAATATTTGCCGAATATTTTAGTTCCATCTTTACAACTGATGATGGAAATTTTCCTCCATTTCATCCTGAAACTAAAATTAAACTAGAAAATTATGAAATTCTCAACAAATGAAGTGTTAAAAGTGTTAAAAAAATTGCCAAATAAATTTTCTAAAACTCCTGATTGTCTACCTGCCTATTTTTTGAAGCGCCTTGCAAAAGTACTGGCTGAACCTTTAGCTAAAATTTTTAACAAATCTTTTGAAACTAGAAAACTACCAAATGATTGGCTAATAGCCTTAATTATTCCCAAATTTAAAAAGAAATTAAAAAACAGAAAAGAAAACTATAGACCAATCTCATTAACCTCTTACTCCTGTAAAACCATGGAGGTGTTAGTTTGTGACAAACTTTACTCCTTGTTCCATAAGATATTATCAAGGTTTCAACATGGTTTTAAGGACAAAAGTTCAACGGTCACGCACCTAATAGAAGTAGTAAATGATTGGACTTTAAGCCTAAAAAAACAAGAAGTCTGTAGATGTTATCTATTTGGACTTTGCCAGAGCTTTTGACTCTGTTTCTCACCAAAAACTTTTATACAAACTTAAACAATATGGAGTTACAGGAAATTTTCTTAATTGGATCAGTGCCTTTCTGACTAACAGGACATTAAAAGTAGTTATTAATAATTCTGTTTCCTCCTCATACAAAGTAAACCAGTTCAGTTCCGCAAGCAAGGTTCAGTTTTGGGCCCACTCTTATTTTTAATTTATATCAATGATATTGTTAACTGTGTAAAAGAGTCAAAAATTATATTATTTGCAGATGATGTGAAAATATATGCAGACTTTTCAATAAGTAATAATGAAGCTATGAATCTTCAAGTTTTTAAAATGCAAAAAGATCTTAAAAAAGTGGCTGAGTGGTCAAAAACCTGGCAACTAAACCTTGCTGAAGACAAATGTGAAACTTTCCATCAGGGACATAGCCAGGGGGGGGGGGGCGGGCGGCGCCCCCCCCCCCGAAACGGTCAGACAGGAAGAAAAATAAGGATAGTGGTTGGGCGGGGGGGGGGCGGCCGCCCCCCCCCCCCCAAAAATGGTCGCCAGATAGTAAAATTTGGGGGTTTTCAGAGGCTAAAAATTCAAAATTTTCTAGCGCCTCGCTAATCGCTCGGCGCCAAACTTTAAAATAATTTTAGTACCCCAATGGACCCCCAAAACCAAAAATTTGTTCCGCTTCGCTTTGCTCAGCGGTCACTTTCTATAGTATACATACATATATACCTCGTTATTTATGTTGCCTGATGCTAATGTTATTTCAAAGTTAGTACAATAATTTTTATAAGTAATAAGTACTACACAGAAAGAAAAACAAACAATCATATTGTTTGATTTATGTACCTCCTCCCTCCTAAATTTTCCTGCCGCCTATAGCATTGGCTCGGATTTTTTCATATAGGTAGGTACCTCAGAAAACATGGAGCCGAGATGCTGCTCATGTGCTTTGGTTTACAATGTGGGTTTAGCCAAGGGGTCTGAAACTAACGTCTCTAAATTCCTTTTTTGTAAAATCCAGGCTCTGCCAATGTGTGCTTATGTAATTTTTAACTAAGAAAACATGTTTTTACCGCTAAAAACATTAGATAATACGTTATTAGGCCAAAAACAGTGTATTATACAGCTTTATCTACGTTTATCCCTGCTTTTTTAACGTTTTCAAAAATTAAGGGGGGGGCTCCGCCCCCCCCCCCCTCAAAAATTTCGGAGGGGGGGCGGAGCCCCCCCCCCCGAAATTTTTTTTGTACTACAATCCGCCCCCCCCCCCCCCCCACAATAAACTCTGGCTACGTCCCTGGAAAATCTTTTCCATATTGGTCCTATAGGTGATTTTGTATGCAACGATTACACTATAAACAACAAAGTTCTAAAGCAAGCCAAAACAATTAAAGATTTAGGTATTTATATGTTTCATAACCTGAAGTTTTCTTATCATTGTCAAAAAATAGCTGAGTCTGCTCTGCAAAGGTTGGCATTAATTTTCAGAACTTTCTAAGCTAAATCAGTTACAAACTTGGTACGAGCATATAAATCCTATATTAGGCCATTGCTTGAATATGGTAGTGTCATTTTGAAAACCACCATAAAAGATTGTAATTTATTAGAAAAAGTTCAAAAATGTTATACCAGAAGATTATTTAGATGCTGCGGTCTAAAATACACTAACTATGAAAATCGGTTGACTTTTTTAAAACTTGAAAAACTTTCAGATAGAAGAGTTAAAACAGACTTATGTGAAATATACAACAACAAAATGGCAAATCATGTCTTCAATCAAAAGATTTATTTTTATTCAACACCAACCAAACTCGAGGACATCCTTTTAAACTGCAAATTGATGAATGTAGAATTGATACAAGAAAATACTCTTTTCCAACCGCGTGTATTTAAATGGAATGCTTTAGATACCTCTCAGGTCACTGCTAATTCGGTCACAACTTTTAGAAAATCACTAAAATAACATAAGGTGTGTTTTAATTTTAAAATTATTATGCTCAGTTTTAGTGCCTAAGCATAACAACTTGAGCCTTCTGAGCATTTTTTAGCTTAACTGTGTTGCTTTTAGATTGCACACAGCAAGTTCTTTGTCTTACTTGATTACACATTCTTAATTTTACAAAAGTGATGTTAGTTTTTTTTCCTCTCACCGGGTCTCCCAACTTTTGTGTTTATTTTGTATATGTATATCTATCTAGTGTTTTTTTGTAGTATTGTATTTATTTAAATGTATTTTCTTCTATTTGTTCTTTTTATTATAGAGTTTGTTCTATATAACTAATTGTGATATATTTTTTTAAACTAACTAAACTTTCTTGTGTGCTGATTTACACATACTGTGGATTTGTAGATAATTGCTAAAAATAAATTTCTTTCTTTCTTTCTTTCTTTACTTATGCATGCGTTGTATTATGATACCGCCCACTGGGAAGTTGGCATGCTTTTGTGCTTTCGGCTCTCGCTTTTATGCGGTTTTCAAGAAAAAATGACAATAAGTATTTATGAAAATAGCTAAAAACTAATGAAATATGAATTTTCTAATTAGTTTTGATGTTAAAATATATTTGATTTTAATTAAAATACGTTTTTTATTAAAAAACTTTAGCATGCGTTTGCGCCGGCTCTTGCGCCCGTCTTCCGACCCCATTTAATTCACTCGTTTTTTCTATAACCCTAATTACGACGTTTTCAAAGCGTTCCCTTTAACAAATAAGGCGGCTAAAACAGGAAAGCCAGCAATTCTGAGAGCCAGCATGCGTTTGCGCCGGTTCTTGCACCGGTCTTCCGACCCTATTTCATTTGCTTGTTTTTCCTATAACCCTAAGTTCTACGTTTTCAAAGCGTTCTCTTTCATGATAAAATAGGAAAAAGTTTTTTGTATGTTTTAAAGTTATATGTACCAAGAACAATACCTAAGGATAAATTTGAAACTTTTAAAAATTTTTATTGTTGGTTTTGGCAATAGTTATAGCCAGTTTTTTCTAGGTGGCCAAAGTTAATGGCTTGCGCCTTAATTTCGGCCACTATAAAAAAAACTTTAAACCTCCACTGATCTTTAAGTGTAACATAAAATTTGTGTATCTAAACAATGTCTAAAATTCTTTATAGTGTTTCAAAAATACTCCGCTGTAGGCGTTTGGCACGCAGTATTAGAAGTCGATTTTCAATTGCTGGCTCTCAGCTGGATCCTGGTTGAAAATTGCTTTTCTTTTTTATTGGCTTTCCTATTTTATCATGAAAGAGAACGCTTTGAAAACGTAGAACTTAGGGTTATAGGAAAAACGAGCGAATGAAATGGGGTCGGAAGACCGGCGCGATAACCCGCGTGAACGCATGCTGGCTCTCAGCTGGCTCTCGGAATTGCTGGCTTTCCTGTTTTAGCCGCCTTATTTGTTAAAGGGAACGCTTTGAAAACGTCGTAATTAGGGTTATAGGAAAAACGAGTGAATTAAATGGGGTCGGAAGACCAGCGCGAGAGCCGGCGCGAACGCATGCTAAAGTTTTTTAATAAAAAACGTATTTTAATTAAAATCAAATATATTTTAACATCAAAACTAATTAGAAAATTCATATTTCATTAGTTTTTAGCTATTTTCATAAATACTTATTGTCATTTTTGCTTAAAAACCGCATAAAAGCGAGAGCCGGCGGAAAAGCCGGCACGAAAGCATGCCAACTTCCCCGCCCCATTTCTAAGGAATTGCTGCTTTAAAAGAAACCCCTGGGGAGAGGCAGTGCACAGGTCTGCCCCCATCCGTTCAAAAACTAAAAAACTACCAAAAAAGTATGGCGCACTTTTGTACTTATTTTTTTTTATTTTAAAAGGTTTATTGGAAATAATAATAGCGTACAATAACAAATATCAACACGATTATAAAACTATTAGTATCACTGCACTAATAGATACCATACAGAGTATTACAAAACAGACAATGTAACATAACATAATAACTTTATCACTGATTTCGTGTACAATATTGGATGTACACATTAGCGTGTGTTGATATTTGTCAAACCTTTCTTTTTGAATAATAATTATAAAACCTTTTTTTTTAATTTTTATTTTTGTATTTTTTAATTTCGTTTTTAATTAATGTTAGTGGGGTAAAACAGGGCTAAAGGTATAATTTATTACCAGTTTTTCCATTTAAGTAATCTTTCATCTTTTGATTTTGTTAATTTGATTGCAGTATTTATTGTTTTGATTTTCGTTTTCACAAAGTTTTCAAAAGCACAGAAGCTTGGATTTGTATCCTCATTTTTTTGAATATGAATAAAATATTTTAACCAAAGAGCATATTCTTGCCATTTTTTAACTATTTCATTGTCACTATTTTGTAAAAGTATGCAATTTTCTATCGAAACAGTAAATGTTATTTCTTCTTTCAATCTGAAATATTCTGTGGCCTTTGTCCATATTTCATTTAAAGATGGACATTTTAAAAAATAATGTTCGAGGTTGTCTATTAATGGTACGTTTTTACAGAAGATACAGAATGGAGAATTTACTATTTTATATTTATAGAGCCACTCCCTGCAGCTTATTACTCTATGTAAGATTTTAAATTGTAGAGTTTGAAGTTTTGTTTCTGAGGTTATTGTTCTTATATTTATAAAGTTTTCTGTCCAGAAGGCCCATTGTTGTTCCCCTATTATTTCATTCCAGTGTTTAATTGATGCTGGGTCTTCTGTTTGGTTTATAATAAAATATTTTTTTATTTCTTTGTATGTATTCAACTCTTTCCATTCTGGTACGTGGTATCTTTCTTGGGTTATTCCAGCTTTGAGAATGTCTCCCCACACGCGGTTGACTACTACTTTAATTTGATTATAATGTATTTGATTGAATTTTTTAAAATTGTAGATTTTTTTAACTACTGGAAATGGCTTCCAATTTCGTTTTTCATCGAGAAAATTTTTTATTTGGTCACAGTTTTTTGTTACTAGCTCATGATGATAAACTGTTTTATTGTCTATCAATAAATACTTATTATTGTTTATTTTTTGGTTTATGATGGCTTCCCAGCAGTATAATTTGACAATTCTTCTATCGCTAACTTCTTGATATGCTTTTAAAGCATCAATATAATAATTATCGATGCCATTCCACTTTACTGGAAGATTTGTAAAATTGTAAGTGCAATCGAGTAAATATTCCAATCCACCGACTTTTTTTAGCTTATGACAAATGAAAGCGCACCATTTTGCTGAAGGGTTATTTATAATTTGTCCCAACATTTTAATTTTAAACGTTTTATTGATTGATTCTATACATGGCATTTTCAATCCGTAATTTTTATAATCTTGTATCATTACAGTACGTTTTATCTTCGGTAGTTTAAAATTCCAAGTGTAGTTGGTAATAAATTTTTTAATTTGCTTTAAGGTTTTTTTGTCAACATATAAATTGATTAATGGATAAACTAGCTGAGACAGCCCAAGAGATTTCAAGACTAAAATACGTCCAAATAAAGTTAGACCTCTAGTGTGCCAAGAATTTAGGGATGTGTGTATTTTTTCTAATTTATCAGCGAAATTTAATTTAATCATATTTTCTTTATTATGGTCGAAATTTATTCCCAAAATTTTTATAGGCTTAGTTCCCACATTAAATTTATCCACTTTTGTGTTATTTATTGTTTTAAATTTGCCTATTCCGGTACATTGCGTTTTATCAGTGTTGAGTTTTAACCCTGAAAAACTTTCAAAAGTAGTTATTGTTTTTCTAGCTTTTTTTACAGATTTTTCATTTGACAAAAAAAGGGTTGTATCATCAGCAAATTGTACTATTTTGTATTCATGACCTAAGGTTTTTATACCTTCAATTTCGGGATCGTTTCTGATTTCAATAGACAACAATTCTATTGCTAGTATAAACAAATATGGACTTATTGGATCACCTTGGCGCACACCACGTTCGAGCGAGAAATATTGAGTTGTATATCCATTATTAAGGACCGCGATAGATGCATCAGTGTATAAAAGTTTAATATTTGCTATAAATTCTTGTGGAATTCCATAGCATGCCATTGTCTTAAATAAATAATTCCAATTTAGTGTGTCAAATGCTTTTTCAATGTCAAGAGAAAGCATATAACCTTCTAGTTGTGTTTCGTCCGCCCATTCCATAAGATCGATAATTTGTCTGATATGTTCACCAATATATCTTCCTTTAATAAATCCAGCTTGATCTTCCTGAATTAATTTTGGTATAATTTTCTTAAGTCTGTTTGCTAGCGCTTTGCTAATTATTTTGTAGTCTACATTTAGAAGCGTAAGAGGTCTCCAGCTTGGGATAATTAGTAGATTGCGAAATGGCTTAGGAAGTAATTTAAGAATTCCTCTTCGTTGTTCTTTCGTGAGTTTTTTGGTAGCAGACAAAGATTCTTCCAGCGCTTCAAAGAAGAGTCCTGATATTTCGTCCCAATATTTTAAGTAAAATTCTGTTGTAAGTCCATCGGTGCCGGGGGTTTTGTCTTTTGGCATAGATTTAAGAGCTTCATAGCATTCATTTAAAGTTAATGGTGCTGATAATATTTTTTTTCTTCTTCGGTTATTTGGGTTATTTGTTTGCTATTACATATTTTATTTAATAATGCGGTGTCATCTGTTGGTAAAACCTTTTCTTTTTGTTCCGAGGCCATTTTTTTTAAAATAATCATATAGTTGATTTTGTATTTCTTTTGGATTTGTTATGATTTTGGCGTTTTTATTGTTATCATGTTTTTGTATTTGAGTTATTGTTGTATTTGCCGCATTTCTTTTTTCCAGCCCGTAGAAGTACTTTGTATTTTTTTCTCCGCAATTAATCCAATTAGCTTTTGAACGGATTATTGCCCCTTATGTTTTTTCATTGTATATACGCTCTAGTTTACTTTTAATTTGTTTGTACTGATTAAGTGTATTTTGGTCTAATTTATAAAGATCATGTTCAAGAGCTTCTATTTCCTTTGCTAATTTAGTCTCTTCTTCTCTATGTTTACTAATTCTTTTTTTGCTATAAGGTATGGACTTTTCACTAATAATATGCTTAAAAGCGTCCCATTTAGTTCCTTTTGTACTAGATTTATAATTTATTTCTAGCGTAATAATAGCATCTCGTACAAGAGCGTCATAATTTGACTCCTTAAGAAGCTGATTATTAAATTTCCATAGACCTGGCCCTTTGGGCGAGTAGTTATTACCCTGCAAGCAGGTAAATATTGCTCGATGATCTGTTCGTGGCGCACTAATAATTGTGCATTCGGTGACCATTTGCAGTAATTCTGTTTGTAAAAAATTATAATCTAGTCTACAATGTACTGGAGGAGTAGTTTGAGACCAAGTATATTGTTTTTTATACGGAAATCTCTAATCTCTACTATATACGAAATCTCTACTATCACTTCTTTTTAATTTTTATTTCAAAAATTTTAGCAATAAGACAAAACTAAAAAACTTCAATACTAGGGATTTCGCTGAAAATTTTTGTGGACATGTACATTTGGCGTATCTAACTTGAGTTAAATTTTTATCACGTAATAATAACTTTGGTTCTGTTAAATTAGGAAAAACCTTTTTTAAATGCCTGTTTTCAACGAAGCATATCTCGGCGTGGATTGGTCCACCAAAATGTTAAGGATACCGAACTGACCGGAAAAAAATACCCTTTTTCCCAATATATAGTTTGCTTCTGTCCGTCACGTATGGCACAAGTTATACACAAAAACTGACAGGGTATCCTAACTATATCGTGCCACCTTAAAAATTCAACAAAAACACTTAAAAGTGCGGTGCGGAGTCAAACTTTTTGTCTTCGATTTTCATTTTTTGTGAAAACCTCACGCCTGCCTCCAATAGCACACAAAAAATTTTTTCATCAAAATATCTCCAGTGGTTCAGGATATATGACCCCCAAAAATTGCTTTGTTTCGACAATTCTGTACGTGAAAGATTGCTCAATGGGTATAAAAATTTAATTTACAAATTATACACTAAAAGAAAGCGGCTACTTACTACTTTAATTTATTGATTGTAACGATTGGAGCAGTATTTGTCGAGATATCGAGTTTCCCGTGCAAAAAACCCGTGGTTTTTTTGCTAAAAAAACCAAACGACGGCTTTGATTTGATGAAGTTCGTCCAACATTTTTGGCGTCATTTTCTATTTTTAGCAAAAAATCTCGGTTTTATTTTGTATGGGAAACGCAATATCTCGAGAAATACTGCGCCTATCTTAACAATCAAGGCATCAAATTAAAGTAGAAAATAGCCGCTTTCTTTGAGTTCCTAATTTGTAACTTAAAGGAGCACTGTCACAAATCAAATTCCTATAACGCCCGAACCGGACTGCTCCTTTAATACCAAACCTACCTAACTCAACTTTGGTATTTAGAGTGCTCCACTACAAGGCTACAAAATTTTTAAATTTCAGCTGAATCGGTTCAGTATTAAAGGAGCAGTCCGGTTCGGGCGTTATAGGAATTTGATTTGTGACAGTGCTCCTTTAAATAGTTTCATTATTTTAAATTAATTCAATGTTCAATTATTTCATTGTATTAATTAATTTTAAATTAATTAAGATCTCGAGCAGAATTGAATGTAATTGATATAACGTTGGTGAAATAAAAAAATGACCATAAAAAGTTTAGAAAATTTTGTTCTTTTTTTAAACATTTTTCTAAAACAAGCGGTTGTCTTTATTTTTTTTACTCATGTTTTTTTAGTTAACTAACGTTATATACGAATTATTTCTCGAGACCTTTGTGTACATTGAATCGTCGTGATTTTTCATAAAATACACACATGTGAGAAACAGAACTCTATAGCATTTGAAAACACCTAAATTTGTGACGCACTCCAGTGGCATTTCCCAATGGACCTACCAAGCATTACAAAAATTTGGGTCCGCGGTCCCGCCACGAAATCAGAATTCGTTATGAAATTAACGATTTTTACCAAATTTATTCGAAAACTGGAGATGGAGATTAAAAAACTATGTTAAAACAATTTCAAGTATTTTTGTTAACTCTTGACCATTATTTAGAGTTATATGAAGCGCAGCTAAGGTTTCTCATATGTAATTTTTTGGTTAATCAGAAAAAAAATTTTGTAATGCTAAATTAAATACAAAAAGACCACTAAAACTTTCCAAGTAGATGTTTTATTTGTATATAATATTTCCAGTTTCAAAAATAATACAACAAAATTCATTTAATTTGAGAGGAACTTTGTTTCGTGATGGGAACTCCGACCCAATTTTTGTTATGCTAGGTAGGTCCATTAGGACTGACACTAAAAAATGCGTCTGACCAATGTATGTAAATCACATACTTAATATTTATTTTATAAAATTTAAAATTATAATTAAATCCGATCCGCGGCATGTAACTTAAAGAATATGAATCTAATGTTCTATGCTGTTTGATTTAGAAAAATAGTGTATTGAAGAACTATAAATTCTTTATACCGATTATTGGCAGCTAAAACCCTACTTAGGTATTTTAATCAAGTATAAAAATACAAAAAAATCTTTATTCGTAATGTTTTCGTGGTGAAAGAACAGAAATTACAGGCAACAACAATAAAATATAAACAACAAAATGAAACATATCTTAAACCAATTTGTATTTTTTATCTATCACTTGTTTATTTATATTTAATCCAATTTATTAGAATGAAACTTTTTGCACCAAGTTTCTAGATAGTTAGTCTATCTTTTTTTGTTTTTTTTTTATAAATTAATGTGGCCCTAAATATATCTCATAAAAAAATTTGGATTTAGTCTCAAAAATATAAAACTTAGTGCAAAACTCATTCCATTAAATTACCGGGGTTTGACAGACTAATTTAAACCAATTTTAATATTATATCTAACCGGAACGAAACATGGCATAATATAATCTGACAAGAAACAAAATCACGTTAACAAATTTTAAAACAAACAGACAGTCAACGAAAAGAATACAAATACCTAATTTATTTGCAAAATGTATTTCATCGATTTGTTACCCAAAAACTTAGGAAAAGATAGAAATATCAAAGGTGAAGCGAAAGATTGTTAATTTAACGTCATTTAAGTCACTGTGTGTTATTTTACAGATTAACCCGTTCCCGCGATTGCCTTCTCTTCGGTTACGACCGGTAAAAGTGCTTTTGTACAAATGTATTAATTTTTGTTATTTTCGCTAGTAATCAGAGTGCGTTCGCAAAGATCCGCACCAGGGAGAAAATCAATCACGCGAACGCACTCTGATTACCAGCGAAATAACGGAATTTAATGCATTTACAGAAGCACTTTTCAACGGGGAAAAGGCAATCACGGGAACGGGTTAACAAACTGGTAAATCATTAAAATAGAACTCATAGGTGGGCAGGGGCCCAGGGGGGAGGGTTGGGGGCTTATACCCCTCCCCAAAATCCCGACTATAGCCGATCCGACAACCCCCCCCCCCCTAAAATTTTAGAGGTCCCAGTTCCCAGTACTAAAAACGCTAAAAATGTGATATTTGAGTTATTCCCGAAAAAAAATTTGGGACGCCCCCGTCCCCAAATTTGAGGGGTTGGATATATCCCCAAATAAATCCGGGAGGCTGGCCACCTAAGCTCGTCCCCAACTAAATAAATTCGCAATATTTCATAAAACTTTCGCTTTATTACTTATTATGTCAGTAGGATTTCTTAGATAATAACAATTACTGAACAGAAATAGGCAACAACAACATATTTTGCTGCAAATTAAATACATAATGTACAACTATCAATAACAAAATCGCTTATTTCTTTAATGTTTTTGGTCGAGATAGTTACAATATCAAATGTGATAAGGATTACAATACAATTGTCCAAATTCTAACAGTCGACTAAAACAGTAAAGCAAAGTTATAAGGGCTATTTACAGCCTACATTTTGTACAAACGTTAAATATTAAGGAAAGGATCAACCGAAAATCTTAAAAAGAATTTGTTTTAATTCTTGTTTTATTTATATTTATCCGTTCATAGATTCTACCCAAAAATTGATTTTCTTAAAAAAATATTATTTAGTTTTTTTGTGTTCGTTTTATCACCCGTATCTTACACTGACAAATGCAAATTCTTGTCGATATATGCGTTTTTTAGGAACCGTCAGGCTTCAGGTACAATCAATTGGGTTTTTTTGCGAAGTTAGAATTAAAATTTCCCATTATTAATTTACAAAATCGAAACGTTTTATTTTAAATATTTTAAAAATATTAGTTTATTGTCAGTTGGTTAATGATTTGCACAGAAAAGTGTGGGATTAACTGATAAACTACAATTAATAAGTTTGAAATAAAATGACTGTTCTAATGATACTGAGGAAGTAAATAACTTATCTGTTGTAAGTTATAAAATGCTAAATACGTTGTAAAATAACCAAATTGAAACAAAAAATAACAATAAAAAATCGAAATGCAAAAAATAACAAAAACAGTTCATAATTAATAAAAAAGAATGTTTAAAACTAAAAGAATACGTACCCTTACCCAAAGAAATTGAAGGTAGTTTTATATTATGAATTTAAATAAGTTTTTTTAAATACATTATACATCACACAGAAAGGCTAATGATGGGTTAAATTGGGTTTCCGTTTTCCACAAATTTTGACGCTACGCACACTAAAAAAAGCGTTTTTAACCCTGAAAACAGATATTTTATTCCCCAACGGCACAAAAATACCAGAATTTTTGGTTTTCAGCTATTTTCAGTTTTGCAAGCGCTCATAATGACACTTAAACTCGTCGAAACTAGTGAAATGAGCGTGTTTTTTTCAATAAATTACAGTTTATTCAAATTTTTTTATTAAAGCGGGCGTCAAACACAATCGACCTTTCTTCTATATATCGTCGTTACCATGACATAATGAGTTATAATATAATCGTCATAAAATACTCGTAACTGTGACTCATTTAAATCTTTTCACACATGTTTAAGTCAGAGGCAAATTACTGATTGTGACTCTATATATCGTATTAAAAAAACGATATGCAAAAGGAAGAGGGCTACGAAAAAACTAACCGCCATAATCGAATTTCAAAACCATTTTATCTCCGTTTTTACAATGAACTTCTAGCATATTTTTTTAGCCATACTTTGTTGTACTTAATTTTTTAACATATAATTTTCAAACTAAACAAAAAACGAGGTAATTTTAACACTGTTTTCAAATAATAATTTCAGTACAACCAAAATAATTAATAATTACTTTATCAGTTACAATAATTGTTCAAAGAAAGGCACACAATTGTAACCAATTGTATACAAAACAAGTCTTTACAGCCGAAAAAACAACAGACTAAATAATGCGACTAAAAAGTGATTTTTTAATAAACATAAAATATTTCGCTGATTCCGGTCAACTCGATGCAATTCTAGAGAGAATAAAAAGCGAAATGTTCCGGAAAAAGTTAGTGCTTTGGGAAACAGCTTTAGAAAAATATCTGCCAACAGTCCGCCGCCTTTCCAAAGTGAAATCAGTCTTCTCGTTAGCAAACGATTTAAAACTGTTAAAATTTAAAAAACTGAAATACTGTTTATTCTACTCTCCAGGTCGTCCGATATTTTTACCGATATCGAGAAAGTAAGTGTCGTTGAATCCTTGACTTCTAAAATACAAAAATTAAATTATAAGCAAAAAACTGCTTTGGCCAAACCCAACAAAAACTGTCAAAAAACACAACGATCTTGACTTGAAAACGAGTTTAGTTTTTTGTCTTGAAAAACAAACAGAAATCGAAAAAAAAGATATTTTAGATGAATAAAAATATATAAATTTTACACCAGGACCAGATTGGTAAAAATTTTAAAGAAAAAAAATTAGGGAATGTACGGTAACGGTAAGGGTTTGATAGAGCCAAAGGAACTTTGTGGTTGAACTTTAATTTATTTTAGTTTGTTTTAAGTTGCTTTTAAAGTTTAGGCTTGCTTAGAATACACGCGTTAGTTTCAATTGGAGTGCCGAAATTGGCTCTGAAATTGATCGGCTTCAAGTTTTTTCGGTTCTTTCAACGATTTTAAATCACGGTAATATTTATAAAAAAAACTCTGGCTTGTTAAAATTACAAATCAAGACGGACAAACAGCTAAGAAAACCACCAAAAATTTCAGTTTTTGTTAGAATAATAACAAAATCAGAGGTTCAGAATTCCAAAAACATTTTTTCGAATTAAAAGTTTTAATAAATACGAATAATAATCTTAATATTTGAGTTCTAAAAAAAAATTTTTGTAGCCATAAAAATCTCGATAATTTTATATAAAAAGATTTTAGATGTAAAATTGGCGGATTTTTTCGCTTTAGTACAAATCCGTGAGAATGCGTTTGTCAATAAAAAAAACAAATCTCCAAAATCATAATATAGGTCACAATAATGACAAAAATCCTTCTTTTTTATAGCTACATGGGAAAATCGGATTGTGTGCGATAATTTTTTATTCTAATTTTTTTTCATTCCGATTAAAATTTTTCCTAATGAGCAGTTAAGCCCCTTTGCTTTTACGTAATCAAACAAGGACCCTGAAACCCGTAGAAGGGGGGTATACCCAACCCACAAAATTTTTGGGGTATATTAAAAATTTTCGGAAAGAGTATCCGTTTAATATCCAATTTTTATCATTTATCTGGAACCAGTTTAATCCGAAGCACTACAACATTTAGCATCTCTAAATACTCTCAAACTCTAAAAAAATTTTTCATAAAAATCCAAGAAACGCCACCAACTTGAGAGAGGGCAATGGCCCAAGGTTCTCGTTGATATAAGCCACGACCAGGGTGAACTGGACTCCGACCGTGATACCCAGGACCAGAAAGAAGGCCGCCATCATACCGGCCACCCTAGCTCGCTCTGGAGCCACCACCCTAAAAACATAATAAAAATACTAACAAACAGCGCATAAAATAGTAAAAAGCAAGTAATAAATATACTTACAAATGGCGAAATAAAAATGGCTTACAATAAAAGTAATTATTTTTACCCAAAAACGCACAAAAAGGCAAAAAAAATTGCACTCATACCTTGGCGCGTACATCATACACAGACTGCTTAAATAGCCGGATGTCAAAGCCATAAAGACGCCCATGCCGATGTAGGCCCATTCTGAGGTGATATACACGGGAAAGGTCCGATCGAAAGGTCGATAATTGCAGAACATAAAGTATGGGATCATCAGCCCGCGCAGTAGCACAGGGATAAACAGCCATTTTGGACTTGGCTAAAATAAAACGCAGAAGCTTTATCTATCATTTTAATTCTTAAGTTCTGTTCAAATTTAATAACTGAGACTCATGAGTTAGAAGTTTTTTTAGTGGACATATCTCGCTAACAGTACGGTTAATTCGTATAAAAATTATTTTTTAAAGTACAGAGTTTAATGTTAGCTATATACATTGATATAGTTATCGTCTGAATTAACCCAATCGTAAGCGAGATTTGCTCATCACGGGAAAGCTCCGATCGAAGGGTCGATAATTGCAGAACATAAAAAATGGGATCATTAGCGTGCTCAATAGCACAGGGATGGACAGCCATTTTGGACTCGACTGAAAAGAAAACTCTGAAAAATTATATAATTACCCTAGTGTTCTAAAATTTGTTCAAAATAGATTCAGACTGAGGAAAAAGCTAAGGTGAGCTGTGAGCATAATATCCCGCTAACGGTATGGTTAATTTATACAAAAGCTCTATTACTATAACAGTTAATGTTAGCTGTACATTAATATACTCATTTTCTGAATTAACCATACCATTAGCAAGATATGCTCACCTTAAATTATTGTTTCAAGTCTCAAGCATTTTTAAACAGACTTTAGTTTTCTGTTGTAAAAAGCTAATTATACTAAAAATTTATAATAATTCTGAAAAGTTTAAAATTATTATATTATTACAAGTAAACTCACCCATTGAATGTAGTTGGCAACGAAATTGCCTACCATGGCGAAAAAGTTAAAGAACAAAAAGCAAGTTATGGGAGCAAACATGAATTCTAAAACAAAAAAGTTCGATTAACCGAATAAAAAAATTTCTTAAAAAATTAATATTATGATTATTTCTGTGTTTGTAAATGTCTTTATTTAGGAAAATATGATTTTTTAAAAGTATTAGAAAATCTAAAAATCTTAAATTTTAAAGCACTAAGGTCCGGTCCGGTTCACAGCACACGGGAGCAATACTCATAAAGGACATACAAAAATAAAGCCTTTTTTTCTCGCTTAATTAATTCTTTTGACTATAGATTTCTGGTTTAACCGCGAGTACTTTTCAAGATATTTTAAGTATTTAAAAAAAATACCGAAAAATTCAAGGGTTTTTTTTAAATCTTTATCTCAAAAACCTGTCGAAAAGTTCGTATTGAAGTTTACAAATTCTAAAAAACGTGTTTTTGCTTGCGCATCTTTTGATATATTTTTGTTCAATAGCTGGCTTAATTTTCGTTTCGAAAATGAGTTTCGAAAGTTCCCGAGTATCGAAATCAACATAACCTTTGTCGAACCCTCCTTATAAAACTCCGTAAACTGAAGTTCTTTTTTAAGCAAAAAGATGGTTTTCACTGCTACAACATTAAAAATTTTTGATTCAGCGCCAAAATTGTTCTTGTACCGTATGCATGTTGTTCAGTGATGCTCCCATGCATAGGTCAGCACAAGGGAGGGATCGGTGGACAGAGGATTTATACCCATAGGCGGGCAGAAAAAGAGAGGGGGTTGGGGGGTTATACTCCTCCCCTTAAAATCCCGATTATTGCCGAAACCCCCCCCCTAAAATTTAGAGAGTCTTAGTACTAAAAACACTAAAAATGGGGTTTTTGAGCTTAAAATATACAAAAAAAATTTTTTTTTGAGACGCCCCCCTTCAATCTTCGGGGGTCGCGTATACCCGCCCCAAATCCGTGAGGCTGGCCACCGTTGGTTATTTTCTTTCACCAAAAAAAAAACTCGACACTTCCGAAAACCCCTTAAATAAGGCGGTACCCTGGACCCGGAAACATCCCGACCCATACATGAGCAAGTTGGTCCGGGTAGGGGGGGGGTTAAACCCGCAATTAGATGGAGGGGGTTAAAGTCTTAGAAACGCATTTTACCCATATCGTTTTTTTTGGAGTGCATTTTACGCATATCGTTTTTCGATTTTGAAGAAAAATTAGGTAAAAAACGCTAATTTTAGGTCAAAAAGCCCTTTTTATTGCTTAAAACATTCATTTTGACCTTAGAAATTAAGTTTGGAGGTAGTTAGTAGTCATTGTAAAGACATTTTTCTTCATTTTCCAAAATTGGGGGGTTAACCTTTTCTCCCCTTCCCAATTCTGAGTGCGGGGTGGAGGTGGGGTTTTAAGCCCATCTCAGAATTTTGGAGGGTTAAACCCCTCCATGCCCATGTATGCACCGGCCCCTAAAATTTTAGGGGATTTCAGTACTAAAAACGCTATGGAGTATTTGGGTATACCCAAAAAAATTTTTTAGTACAGCCCCCATCCCCAAAGTCATGGGGTCGGGTATATCCCCCCAAAAAAACCAAGAGGCTGCCCTCTCACGCTTATGCTTTAATGGACCACTTTAATTGTTACGTTAGTAAGTGATGTGTTTTTGACGCTGTGTTTCCTTTTCTTATTTTCTGTTAAAAATCGATAAAAATTGTTTGCAACTTTCAAATCAAGTCAAATTATACTTTTAAACTCCAAATTCAACCTTTTACCTTCAATAAAAAATTCGCTGGAACTAGCTCGTATATTAGCCTGCATGGCTGGAAATATTGTAAGAGTTACAAAAAACACAAAAAATACATTCCACATCATAATCCAAGCCTAAAAATAAACACATCTATAACAGTTTGCATCTTTTATATTGTTAGACTTAAACAAATTTGGAATGAACTTAAATAAATTTCTATAAAAAATTCTCTGATTTATTTTTTCTTAATTTGTAAATTGATATAACAAACCACGCTCGATCGATCCATCATCTAACCTGACAATTTATCTGTAATTTTTGCACAATGCAATTAAAAATATTGAAGTCAAAAATTAAACTGAAGTCTATGTTCAAGAGGTATAAAAACATTAAAAAAATTATATTACTGGGTTGTGTCGTCTAAAAAAAATCGTCTAAAAAAATAATGAAATAAAAATAGCCAAAATCTGTTTTCAAAAATGAAAGAAATTTGGTGACCTTTCCAGATTATTCTTGACAGGAAAGTTTAGAGTTCCGAGTTGTCTTGACTTTTTAAACAAAACCCCATCAAAAATAGGCACACGCGAAGAATGAAGGGAAATGACTATCATAGTTTAGAACAAAAAAAAGATATCCCTTTTCTCAAATTTTAACAATGAAAAAACAATTTTCTTAAATGACTTTTAACCATACATAGTATTGTATGAAGGGACACCGGAAGGAGGTTAAACCTTAAGAAATTCTGAGAATGGGTTTTAATCATTATTTTCTAAATTGAAAAAAGAAAGGTAATTCCCTCAAATTTTTAAAATACTTGAAAACTAAGTTTTGAGGTATAACCGTATGAAATGCTTCTGTTAAGTAATAAAAAGCTCAAAATGCAAAAAAAAAATTTTTTTTCTTTCTAAAATTAGGGTTTTTACTAATTTGTTTTTTTTAATCAAAAAAAGCGTAGAATGCACAAAAAACGGTTTTCGTACATAACCCCCCCCACTCGAAATCCAAATCAAACCTTTATTGAACACTTCAACCAATTCCCCAAATAGTAAAAAAAACCCTCCGATCTCTTGCCGACCAAAAAACCAAAGACAGTCATCGTTACTACGGCAAAATAAGCCACAGTCATTAGAAAAATACACGTGAATGTGACTAATCCTCTAGTTAACAAAACAGGGTAGTATTTAAAATTGAAAATGAGTCACAGATGCAAAAAATTTATGCGAATTGTGGCTTATTTTGTAATAGTAACGACGATTAGTGTTGCTACCAAGCTGCGTTGAACCCACCTCTCCCAAGACATGTCTATGGGGTTCTGTGGCGTCCATGAAGCGCGCGAAGCAGCCCGTGGACCTCCGTGTGCTTTGAGTTTTCTTTCCGACCAGGACTTCTCGCTCCCGCTGTGTGTGACCCAACTGGGTGTAGTACCGGTAGAATTTCTAAAAAAATATTATTTAATGAATTAATATATTTTATTAATTAATTATAATTCCGTGGAATATAATAAATAATTTGTTACGCTTTGAGATTAACCCGTTCCCTTAATTGCCTTTTCCTCGGCTACAACCGTGAAACGTTCGTGCGACCTATGTCATACTTCCGTCATACCTAATTTTTCGCGCGAGTAGTGCCCAGTGAGCGAGCAAATTGAAATGGTTAAAGCGGTACGGTGGCAATATGCAGATTTTTGTCACGGATACAATGTATTACGTAGGATATTTCATTTTGTAAAAATTTGCATATTGCTACCGTACAGCTTTAACCATTTCAATTTGCTCGCTCACTGGGCACTATTCGCGCACAAAAATTATGTATGACGGAAGTAAAACCTAGGTCATGCGAAGAGCTTACCGGGGTAAGGTTTACGTAAGACATTTGTCATACGAAAATACCACCACCGTGAGACGAAGATTTCACCTTTGTCGTACGAAGGTCTCACGGTTGTATCGGTGGTAAAAGGCCATTAGGGGAACGGGTTAATAAATTGTTAACCTATGTACGGTATAAAATAATGAAAAGTAACGATTGCAACGGTTTATGTTTATTTTCTAAAATTGAAACTTAAGTTCCACTGTTTTTTTAATTAGAAGAATTAAAACTATATCACCTTAATTTGTTTAAATAATGTTTCTGAAACTAAACCTAAAAATCCGCTTAAATAACAACAATTATTTCAAATGACTGCATTACAAAAATAAATAAAAATTAAAATCAAATACTTACACATCTGGGAAGGATAAAATACGTATCGAAACAGAGCAACAAAATAAACAAGGCGGCAATGAAGTAATAGATAGCCTGCATCTTCAAATCGCTGGCTACTAAAAAATTTATCAACAAAATAACACAAAATTTTCATTTAGAAAAGTTATGTTATAATTAATGGTAACGGGATAAAAAGGGTACGAGCAAAATGTTGCCCTTGCACAAAATCAACTAAAATACACCAGGTACTAAATTTAAAAACTCAGACGATGCTTTTTAATATGACCACACCATAATGTGGATTGTGTGGGGTTAGAATTTATACCTGCTGCAAAATCTTAAAACTGCATACCGCCCTTCAATGTAAGAATACGTATTTATAGGTTGGAAGTTTTTTGTGTTTTACTTTACTCCTAAAATCCGGATGGCTTGCCACTAACTGATTCGGTAAAATTTCCACTTTCTTTCTGTTCAGACACAATTTTTAGAGTCTAAAAGGTTTTAATCCGAAGCATTTGATCCCCGCGCATTATTTGGTCTTTGAGAGTTCAACAAGAAAACGTTTTAGCAACGCAGTTTATTAGCAAAATAACCTTGGAATGAAAATTTAAACGTTTTCCTAAGAAAAGGCAAAACCTTAATCAAGCTACACCTTATCAAATTTACATCACGGCTACCATTCTCGTTATTAAAATGTCGGCGATTAAATGCTGGGAGTAAAAATTCCGGACACCAATTTTTATAGTATTTAAAAAATTTGAAGAAATTCAAAGGACATTATCGGTAAGCCGAGTCTTAATTTAGGTTACTTACTTCTTGTCATTCTCTCCACATTAAAATTTCGAAGCCCCAAAATTTCGAGACTAGGGGGGTGGACCACACCCTACCCCCCTTGTTCATCTATGATCATAGGTGGGCAGTCTTCCGGATTTTCAGGGGTATACCCAACCCCCGAAATTTGGGAAGGGTGTCCCAAAATTTTTTTGAGGTATACCTCAAATACCCCATTTTTGGCGTTTTTGGTACTCGGACCCCCCAAATTTTAACGGGATGTCCAGGGTTCCCCCAAAATTTTAGGGAGGGGGGTCGGGGGTGTCAGCTATAATCGGTATAACCCCCCAACCCCTCCCTCTCTGCCCATCTATGGTATAAATAACCCTCTCCCACCTATACAGAATACAGAATATTAATTTTCATAAAAATAGATCTAAAGGGTTAAAAAATGCAGATAATCAAAACACAGCATGGGTGAACTCATTTACAAGGAAAAATCAAATTTTTTTTAAATGTAATAATTAGGGGTAGATATGGTCTCGCAGTTTGTTTTTTTGGTCAGAAAAAAATACCCTTCATATAACATACACACCCCCCAACAAACAGCACCAAAAAAAAAAACTGCAAAATTAATTTTCATGCAAGTAGATCTAAAGGGTTAAAAAATGCAGATAATCCAAACACAGCATAGGTGAACTCATTTACAAGGAAAAATCAAAAAATAACTTAACAATCTCCCCCCCTTATCTATTGAGCTTTTAAAAAAGCCCAAACTCTACTCTGTTAATACTCTCATAAAATAATGACGATGCTAAAGCGTCCGACAGCGCCTCAATTGCACGCGAGCAAAAACACGCCACCCCACCCCCCCCAAAAAAAAATTTTTAAATGTAATAATTAGGGGTCAATATAAAGTAAAAATCAATTTTTTTTATTTATTTACTAATTTTTAGAGAAAAAATTCGGGTGTTTATATGACGAAAATCCGAACCCGTTTCGGGGGTACCCTCAATTATATTCGCCCATTAATCCTCTAAATATTGATTTTAATTTATCTAATTTTACTTAATAAATTACTATTGAGTATCTATTTTTACTTAATAAAGTCAGTATGTTAACGAGTGAGACGAAAGTCCCGCTCAGGTTGGTTCCCAGCACGACGGCGTTGCTGTAGACGTTCGGGAGGTCGGCCGCCAGTCCGTAGACACTGTTCTGGTAGATCCCGTTCGCGCTGTTCAGAATCACCACTGATATCATCGTCAGAATGAAGAATTCCCACGGCCCTAAACATGCATCATCATAATATATTATATCATACAACATCAGACCTGTGCACTGCCCCCCGGGGTTTTATTGGGGGGGGGGGCAATTCCAAAACGGGGGGGGCAACTTTTTTGAAAAGGGGGGAGATAAAACGGGGGGTCAAGCAGGGTAAAAAGAAAAAAAGCGAAAAAAGAAGGGAAACGGGAAAAAGGGACAAAAAAGCGAAAATAAGAAAAAAATAGGTCTAAAATGGCTTAAAATACATTGAAATAGGCTAAAAACGTCAAAATATTCGCTATTATAGTGTAATCATAGTTCAAACATGGCGTAATAATTTTAGTATAATTTTTAATTTTTTGGCTGAGGGGGGGGGGCAATAAAACGGGGGGGGGGGGGCAAATCCTCCAATAAAGCGGGGGAAATTTCCAGACCGTGCACAGGTCTGCAACATACAAAGGCAAGTTGTTCCGGAAGCATAGGTATATGCAGGACGGGGGTTTAGGAGATTAAATCCGTCCCACCCCCTCAAAAAAAATTCCTAAAACTTCCAACACAACTATCCCTAACATGACTTGACTTGACTGCCCAACGTCTTCTCTTCTTCAAGACTTAGAGGGTGTGGTCTGGTCAGATGACATGACAGCACTGCAAATAGATTTCCACTGTTTACGGACCATTGCAATGTAAAAATTTAAGAGTACCTCGAACACTCCCCCTCCCCCACCTCGCACACCCTAAAAATTTTAAAATTCAAGCACTAAAAACGCCTAAATTGAGGTTTTTGAAGAATGTTTCTCACAAAAAAATTTTATAAATCCCTTGACATATGCCCTCGAATTTGAGGGGCGGGTATACCCACAAAAATCCGGAAGGCTGCTTACCTAATTTAGAAGGGTAGGGTGGTTAGTTAAACACGGACATATTAAAAGGGATTAAATGAAATTAGAGAAGCGTATTTTTGCCATACATGGGCACAGGAGTGGGTTCGTAGGATGGCGTCCCATTTTTAAAAAATAAAGAAAAAATAATTATTTAAAATTTGCTTTTAATCTACAATATTGTATTTGTTTAAAACTATCCAGTTTAATTTAATTAACAAAATTTGATTATTAAAACATAATGGTTTAGAAACTACTTACACGAACTAGATTCCACAATCGCCAGAATTACTGTGATTATAAAAACAACTACTGCAATACCGAGACAAATAACGATGCGCTTTGTCAAGCTACCCCTAAAAACAAAAAAAAAACAAAATTAAAAAAATGCACAATTATAACTTTTTTGTGTCTAATTTGTCCAAATTACACGTGAAAAGCACAACTGATTCGCTAAAGTTTACTGTTAAATTCAAAATTAATTATATAGGGTAACTGACTTAATTTCGGCCACCTTTTTTTGTTTTTTGGATAAGTTTTCTCTGGTTTTTCCAATCGACCCAAAATTTGGTCTAAAAATCGAACGATAGCTATTTTTTTATTCCAGTACAAAATTTTTAAATTTCTGTTACACTTCAAGATCAGTGGAGGTTTAAAGTTTTTTTTATAGTGGCCGAAATTAAGGCGCGAGCCATTAACTTTGGCCACCTAGAAAAAACTAGCTATAACTATTGCCAAAACAAACAATAAAATTTTTTAAAGGTTGCAAATTTATCCTTAGGTATTGTTCTTGGTACACATAACTTAATTTTTTCCCGTTTGCAAAGAAATTGGAAAACAATGATAAAGGCCTTTCTTCCTTGCTCTTATTTATATTAGGGTATCTGAATTAATTTTGGCCGCCAATTTAGGGTGTTATAAAATTGGCTTATTTTTAAAACACAAAAGAACTAGCACAAAAGTAACTGGATTAATGTTGAATAAAGTGTTTTTGCAAAAGTTTTTTTTCTTGTTATTCTGCATTATCAACATAGATGAACACGGTCAAAAAGCTAGGGGGGTGTTTACCCCGGGTAAATGACATTTCAAAATCAAGGAGGGTTCTAGGGGGGTCGAACCGAACCCTCCTAGCTTTCTAGGGGGGGTCGACCCGGGGTGGAAGATTTTAGTACCTAAAGGGGTCCAATTTCCGAAACAAAATACTTCTAAACCGTTAAATGTTTAATAATAGTTTTTTTATAAGATAATACTACATTTTATTAAATAAAAATCGATATTTAGGTATAAAAAGGGTGTAAAAACATGAATTTGCGTTAAAAATTTACGTTTTTGGAAGAAAAGTTAGTATAAAAAAAGTACTTTAAATTTTCTCGAGAGGGGAGGGGGGCTCAGATTTCAAAATCTAGAGGGGGGTCAGGGGTAAAAAATTCGAAAATTTGGGGGGAGGGGGGCCCCTGGATTTTTTTAGGGGGGCCCAAAATTTCGAGGCTAGGGGGGTGGACCCCACCTTACCCCCCCCTTGTTCATCTATGGATATCGAAAATGAAACGCGACTGCCTATGAATGAAAGTCAAACATTTTTGACATAATAATAACTACCTACCGCCTGAAATTCAAAAGTTAAGTTAAAACTCAATTTCCACCCAGCCATGGGTGCAAAGAAGCAGAAAACAGCCTTGCGAATTTTGGAGTCGAAAAACCGAAAAAAACACCCGATACGCGGTAAAATAATGAAATTATATGTATTTGAATTTAGTGTACAAAAACAACAATTTGTATTTCGCAATTTAAAGTAAAATGTTTAGCAAAAATTCGTACCTAAAATATTAGATATTTTAAATGGTTTGGAACGTGCAAAAAATTGGAAATTTAAGTAAAGGAGGCTCTAGAATTTTTATGGCAATATTTTGAGGCTAGGCGGAGCGGACGGACTTCTACTTCCACTCTTGTTCATTTTATTTTTAAACCCATACAACAAAACAAACTGAAACTTTGGATTGCTATTTTTCTAACGTATATTAATTCTCACCGTATTTGAACAAAGAGATTCACAAAGTTCAACACCAAATTTGGCACTTGGGCACAAATCCCGAGGTAAGAAAGAAAATTTTTGCTGTAATCCGCCTCGCGACCTCCCAGTTTATATTCCACAAAATACTAAAAAAAGCAAACATTACTAATCTTTAGTAATAAAATGTATAAAAAAGTAATTTAAATTAATTTAATCAAAACAACAATTACAACAAACTATTTTCAGGTGAGAAGAGTAAAACGTCAAACAAAAACTACCCAGGGGAAAAGTAGAAAAAAGGAATTTAATTTTAAAATTTAAAAGAGGATGCGAAAAGATGGATGGAAAAGATGGAAAGGTTGGTCAAACGTTTGGGAAAAGCTACGGGCATGGGCGTAGCCAAGGGCAGTGGTGTGCCCAGGATTTCATTTGGGAGGGGGCGGTCTGGAGGGCGGCAGCCCCCCTGATATAGGGGGTCTGGGGGGCTGCCGGAAAAATTTAAAGTTTTTTATACTTCAAAATTTAAAGTTTTTTTATACCTATACATTTAAAAAAATTGGTAGTTAAAAATAAAAGGATAATAGTGTTTTTAGTAGTTTTATTAAAGATGTATGCCTTAACTACTGAACGAGATAATCGATTTGAAATTGAAAAACTAAGATAAATTGTCAATTTAAACTACCTGCGTAGCGGCGAAATTTGGTTTTTTGACTATTAATATGCTTTTGGAAGGCATTACGAAAGTTTCTGTATTAATATTAAAGAAAAAATATTTCTCTTCCAAAATTTAAAAAACGTAAGGGTCCCCCTTATGAAAAAATCCGGCTTCGCCGGATTTCAGGGGGGAGGGCGGCTGCCCCCTTTCTGGGCACGCCACTGGCCAGGGAAGTCTAGGGGGTCTAGACCCCCCTTTTGGGTCGGCAAAAGGAAAACTTTGAGGTTAGACCCATACATGGGCACGGGGGGGTTGGGGGCGTTAACCCCCCCAAATTCTGAGAAGGAGGTTTAACCTCCCCACTCAGAAGTGGGGGGCGGGAGAAACAGTTAACCCCCCCAATTTTGGAAAAATGAAGAAAAAAAATGTCTTTAAAATGACTTCTAACTTCCCCCAAACTTAAGTTTTAAGGTTAAAATGAATGTTTTAAGCAATAAAAAGCTCAAAAATGCTATAAAAAGGGCTTTTTGACCTAAATTTAGCGTTATTCACCTATTTTTCCTTCAAAATCGAAAAACGATATGGGTAAAATGCCTTCCAGAAAAAAAACGATATGGGTATTTTGCGTTTCTCGGATTTTAACCCCCCCCCCCCACTCCGGACCAACTTGCCCATGTATGGTTAGACCCCCCTTTCGGGTCACCAACATACGAAAGGATAAAAATTTGGGGGCTAGAAGGCGATTTTTTAAAAATTTTCTCGCGCTTTGCTCCGGTCAGCGCTCGATTAATAGGTTTTCATTTCCAAATTTGTGTTCCTTGTTTTGTAATCTTTGTATGACCACGCTGGACCCACCCCATTCTTAATGTTTTAATTGGTCTCCACTTCTAAATTTGTGTTACTTTGTTTTGTAATCTTGATACGAGGCTACACCCCATTTAGATTGTTATATAGTAAGATTAAAAATATAAAGGTTAGGAGAACGTAACATTAAAAACATTTTCTTTTACTTTGCGTTATTCAGCTGTAATTCAATCTATTCATTTTTTAGTGGTTAATGTTTTGAAAATCAAAAATTTTAAGGTATTCAATTGTTTATAAACAATTTTTTCTTTGTTTTATGGACTTATTTTTATTGAATAAAAGGAAAATAATGAAGTATGCGGCATAAACAAACAAATAAACACTCCGCGCGAAGCGCGGAAAAATTTTTTTACCCTTTTATAACGTTCAGGATTTGCACCCCCATAGACCCCCACTTTCCGAAATCCTGGCTGTGGCTATGCCCATGGCTACAGGGTTAATAAAATTAATGGAGAGTTCTCAAATTGTAAAAAAAAATGAAAAGAAAGGATGACGCTGCACATAACGAAATACGCTCATTTTTTTCTAAATAAAATTAAACAAGCCAAAAACAAGACAAAAAGGCTGAATAAACGTGTTTTACCACTAAAAACGCATTATAATGTGCCATTACTTACAGTTGGGTGTTGTATATTTGGGAGATAATAAAGCCCACTTGTGTGAAATGTGTTGAAAAATACAAAAATTGTGAGGAACAGAAACATGGAAATTGTTGTAACCCCCAAAAACCTGTTGGTAATCTTAGTATAGCGAGATTGGAAAAAATCAAGGGGTTGTCTGTCGGGCTTTTTAATAATCCGGAATTCCTTAAAGATTTCAAAACAGGGACCCCCTAACTTTTCTTTGCCTCAACCTCATCCGATTAGGACACGTAGGGTAACTGACTTAATTTCGGCCACCTTTTTTTATTTTTTTGAATAAGTTTTTACTAGCTTTTTCAATCAAGCCAAAATTTGGCCTAAAAATCAAACAATAGCTATATTTGTTATTCCAGTGCAAAATTTGAATATTTCTGTTACACTTAAAAATCAGTGAAGGTTTAAACTTTTTTTTAAAGTGGCCGAAGTTAAGGCGCGTGCCATTTATTTCGGCCACCTACAAAAAACTGGCCATAACTATTGCTCAAACCAACAATAAAAATATCTAAAGGTTGCAAATTTACCTTTAGGTATTTTTCTTGGTACATATAACTTATTTTTTCCCGTTTGCGAACTTTAATAGTTATTAGCAAGATTTTATATAATTATGTCAAAACCTTAAAAAAAACAAGTTTTAATAATTTATATTTTTTGTTCAATTTTTATTTTTGGCTTAAAAAACATCAAAACAAAGTCAAACGAGCAAAAAAATTCTTTATAAATACGTTAGTACAATGATATTTAAAAACAGCAAAAAACGGCAGGTTCTTTCACCTAAATTTTAAGGTGGCCGAAATTAACGGAATCTTAAAATGCGCAGTTAGTTAAACGCATTGCAAAATAATTTTGAAGAAAATATCAAAACATGAAAATTAACAACTTTGAGCCTTAGATAGAAGATATTTTACGGTTATATATTGCTTCGTTCTAAATTTGATGCAGTTTAAACACAAAGCAAAAATTAAGAAAATCATAAAAAATTCACTTTTTGTGTGAAAATATTGATAATGTAGAATAATAAAAATAAAAAATTTTTGTAAAAACACTTTATTCAACATTAATCTAGTTACTTTTGTGCTAGTTCTTTTGTGTTTTAAAAATAAGCCAATTTTCTAACACCCTAAATTGGTGGCCGAAATTAAGGCGTGGCCGAAATTAAGTCAGTTACCCTAAAAGTTTAGGATCCCTCGGTCACCTAATCTAAAACAGTTTTTAGTTTCTACCTTGTCAGCTGTGATGAACATATTCCACGGCATCAGCGTTCCAATTCCATGAATGAGCAAAATTATGTACACCAAATTAAACCTAAATTTTTTAAAATAGCATTTTTTTAAACTTAAAACTGCAGTCTCTCGGATTTTAAAAAAAAATTTACGTGCCATAGTTTAGTTCTGTGACACGCCCACCCCAAAATTTTCGGACGAGGTTTCGTTAAATTTGAAATTTTTAGTATAACCCACTGCTCGCCTTTTTTAATGCAACACATTTTAACTCAAATTTTACAACACTGTTTATTTCAGAACATTTTAAAAAGTGTATTGCAAGTATAGTAAACATGAAACAAATTTCTGACAATGCATTTATAATCTGACCACCGAAAAATGCCAGTCGTGGCGCAGTGGATAAGTGCAGCAGTAGAATTGAGAAATTAGACATGTACGTTATATAATTATGACACAGTGATATTGAATTTAATTTAACTCTTAAATTATATGGGTGCACCTGCATAGTGTTTAAACGTACCTATTTAACCTTTTTGGAAATATTCTGCTTTCAACAAATTATAATGAAATTTTTTAAATTATTTATAATTAGAATCATTATTATATAATTTTAAATCGGTATAATAACCTGTCACGGGGAGCTGGACCCTCTTCTAATTCAAATTCATCAAACTTTTTATCTGCTATCAATGATTTCACTTCAGTATCTATAAAATCACTAACAATTAAATTATGACAAAAAATCTTGAAAGTAAATCAAATTTTTGTGACATTTTTAGTGTTTTTTATTACTAAAAATGGTAAATATTAAAGGGTTTCCCTGCAGGGGAAAAATTTGGAAGTGAAGGACATCTCCTTTTTTTAATTTGAAGGAGAATTAACTCATAATTTTGCTACCGACCGAACCAGCCTGTTGTTATGGTCCTTTTTTATTCATTTTTGTGAACATTTGAATAATAATTCCCAAATTTAAACTGCCGCTGATAAGAAAATTATGTGTTTGTAAATATGCGCACACTGTTAAATTTTTTCTATGTTTAATAAAAAAAACTTCATTTTTTCAATTGTAAACAAAATATTTTAAACTCTAATGTCATATCGGCAAGCGTAAATAAATATTAAAAAAAACCGCCAGAAGTAGGCATTTCCCTACCGGTTTCGGTAGTTTTAAAACAAACAATACATCTATCATCACGCTGGACTTTAAAAGCGAAAGTAATAAAGCTTAAAAGCGTTTAAAGTTAAAAAAATTTTAAACAAACAAGCTTTCGATATCTTATTTTCCATAAAACAACATATAGAGGCGCACGTACAATACAAATTGACACCTTTAATTTGTTTCGCTTCCGTTTTTTAGTAAAAAATTCACAAACTTTTCAATCCCTTTTAATTTTTTTTCTTTAAAAACTATTTCCCCCCTCCCGTCTATGAAAGCCGAACCCATTCCCTCCAAACCATAGGTAGGTAGCCTCCCGGATTTTAGGGAGTATACCCGACCCTCGAAATTTAGAAGGGGGTTGTCCCAAATTTTTTTTGGGTATACCGCAAATACCCAGTTTTTTCGCGTACTGGAACCCCCAAATTTTTGGGGGGGGTGGCAATAATCGGGATTTTTTTGGGGGAGTATTAACTCCCCTCAACCCCTACCCACCTATGCTCCAAACCAATTTACAACTATTAATTTTTTATTTACTGTCAAAAACTTTGAATTTTTTAATCAAATATTTTATGCTTTTACACCCTTTTTTAGGCCTAAATAAGCTGTTTTAGTGTATAAAATTCAATATTTGACCTAAGAACACTTAAATTACTGAGTTAAAAAAAAATGTTAAAAAAATCGAACTCCCCTCCTGAACCCATTCCCCTAAAAAATCACACCCGGGTCGACCTCTTATTAAAAAGACAAGTTATTATTGTTTACATTTTTTTTTAACTCGTAATTTAAGCGTTCGGTCAAATACCGGATTTTACACACTAAACACCAAGGCCAAAGCTATATCTCAACACCGTTTTCGACAAAACCGGGTTTTCGACAGTAAATAAAAACCCAATAGTTGTAAATGGTTGGAGCATAGGGGGGGAGGGGTTGAGGGTCCGAGACTCCCCCAAAAAATGGGACCCACCTATTGCCACTCAAATTTGGGGGTTCCAGTACCAACGCCAAAAACTGCGTATTTGCGTATACCCAAAAAATTTGGGATAACCACCCTTTGAAATTTCGAGGCCGGCTAATTCTGAAAATCCGGGAGGCACCTACCTATGGTTTGGAGGGAATGGGGTCGGCTTTCATAGACGGGGAGGGGGAAATAGTTTTTAAAGAAAAAAAATTAAAAGGGATTGAAAAGTTTGTGAATTTTTTACTAAAAAACGGAAGCGAAACAAATTAAAGGTGTCAATTTGTATTGTACGTGCGCCTCTATATGTTGTTTTATGGAAAATTCAAGATATCGAAAGCGGGGGTCCGGTGTTAAAATTTGGGTAACCGGTGTCAAACGCTTTTAAGCTTTTATGACTTTCGCTTTTAAAGTCCAGCGTGATGATAGATGTATTGTTTGTTTTAAAACTACCGAAACCGGTAGGGAAACGCCTACTTCTGGCGGTCGAATCGATTTACGCTTGCCGATATGACATTAGAGTTTAAAATAACTTTTGTTTACAATTTGAAAAATGAAGTTTTTTTTATTAAAATATAGAAAAAGTTTAACAGTGTGCGCATATTTACAAACACATAATTTTCTTATCAGCGGCTGTTTAAATTGGAATTATTATGCAAATTTTCACAAAAATGAATAAAAAAGCCATAACAACAGGCTGGTTCGGTCGTAGCAAAATTATGAGTTAATTCTCCTTCAAATTAAAAAAAGGAGATGTCCTTCACTTCCAAATTTTTCCCCTGCAGGGAAACCCTTTATATTTTAATAATATTTTAGTAGAAAAATAAAAACATCACAAAAATTTGATTTACTTTCAAGATTTTTTGTATAATTTAATTGTTAGTGATTTTGAAATTTCTGAAGTGAAAATTATTTATAGCAGATAAAAAGTTTGATGAATTTGAATTAGAAGAGGGCCAGCTCCCCGGAAAGGTTATTTACCGATTAAAAAATATATAATAATGATTCTAATTATAAATAATTTAAAAAATTTCATTATAATTTGTTGATAAAAGCAGAATATTTCCAAAAAAGGGTAGGGAATAGGTACGTTTAAAAACTATGCAGGTGCACCCATATAAGGTAAGGGGTAAATTAAATTCAATATCACTGTGTCATAATTATATAACGTACATGTCTAATTTCTCATTTAGTGGTGCACTTAGCCAGGGCGCCACGACTGGCAGTTTTCGGTGGTCAGATTATAAATGCATTGTCAGAAATTTGTTTCATGTTTACTATACTTGCAATACCCTTTTTAAAATGTTCGAAAATAAACATGTTGTAAATTGAGTTAAAAATGGTGCAGTAAAAGGACCCCACCCGTGCCCCCCCCCCCCCACTAAAATTTCAAATTTAACGAAACCTCGTCCGAAAAATTTTGGGGTGAGTGTCAGCAGAACAAACTATGGCACGTAAATTTTTTTTAAAAATCCGAGAGACTGCAGTTTTAAGTTTTAAAAAACGCTATTTTGAGAAAATTTAGGTTTAATTTGGTCTACATAATTTTGCTCATTGCATAAAATTAAAACTTTATATGCCGTGGAATATGTTCATCACAGCTGACAAGGTAGAAACTAAAACTGTTTTAGATTAGGTGACACGAAACTTACCCGTTTTTAAGGTAACTGACTTAATTTCGGCCACGCCTTAATTTCGGCTTATTAATTTAAGGTGTTAGAAAATTGGTTTATTTTTAAAAAAACAAAAGAACTAGAACAAAAGTAACTAGATCAATGTTGAATAAACGTGTTTTTGCAAAAATTTTATCTTTAACCATCAGAACATTATCAATATTTTCACACAAAAAACTGAACTTTTTAATTATTTTTTGAATTTTTGCTTTGTGTTAAACTGCATCAAATTTAGAACGAAGCAATATATAACCTTAATATTTTTTTTTAGGGCTGAAGTTTAATTTTCATGTTTTGATATTTTCTTCAAAATTTTTGCAATGTGTTTAACTAGCTGCGCATTTTAATATTCGTTAAGTTTCGTGCCACTTAAAATTTAGTTGAAAAACCTGCCGTTTTTCGCCGTTTTAAAATATCATTGTACTTCCGCACTTATAAAATTTTTTCGCTCGTTTACTTTGTTTTGATGTTTTTTAAGCGAAAAATTAAAATTGAACAAAAAATATAAATTATTAAACTTGTTTTTTTTAAGGTTTTGACATAATTATATTTATTGCTACAGACCCATTAAGTTCGGCAAACGGGAAAAATAAGCTATAGGTACGAAGAAAAATCCCTAAGGGGTAATTAGGACCTTTAGATATTTTTATTGTTGGCTTAAGCAACAGCTACAGCCAGTTCTAGGTGGCCGAAATAAATGGAGCGCGCCTTAACTTTTGCTACTTTAAAAAAAAGCTTAAACCTTCACTGATTTTTAAGTGTAAAACAGAAATTTTAAAATTTTGGAGTGGGAAGAACAAATATAGCCATTGTTTGATTTTTAAGCCAAATTTTGGTTTATTGAAAAGCTAGTAAAAACGTTTCAAAAAAATAAAAGGTGGCCGAAATTAAGTCAGTTACCCTACGTGTCCTAATCGGATGAGGTTGAGGCAAAGAAAATTTAGGGGGTCCCTGGTTTGAAATCTTTAAGGAATTCCGGATTATTAAAAAACCCGACAGACAACCCCTTGATTTTTTCCAACTCGCTATACTAAGATTACCAACAGGTTTTTGGGGGTTACCACAATCTCCATGTTTCTGTTCCTCACAATTTTTTTATTTTTTAACACATTTCACACAAGTGGGCTTTATCATTTCCCAAATATACAACACCCAACTGTAAGTAATGGCACATTATAATGCGTTTTTAGTGGTAAAACACGTTTATTCAGCCTTTTTTGTCTTGTTTTTGGCTTGTTTAATTCATATAAAAAAATGAGCGTATTTCGCTATGTGCAGCGTCATCCTTTCTTTTCATTTTTTTTACATTTGAGAACTCTCCATTGAATTTCATTAACCCTGTAGCCATGGGCATAGCCACAGCCAGGATTTGGAAGTGGGGGTCTATGGGGTGCAAATCCTGAACGTCATAAAGGGGCAAAAAAGTTCGCGCTCCGCGCGGAGTGTTTATTTGTTTGTTTATGCCGCATACTTCATTATTTTCCTTTTATTCAAAATAAAAAGAAGTCTATAAAACAAAGAAAAATTGTTTACAAACAATTGAATCTTAAAATTTTTAATTTTCAAAACATTACCACTAAAAAAATGAGTAGATTGAATTACAGCGGAGTAACGCAAAGTAAAAGAAAAATGTTTTTAATGTTACTTCCCTAACCTTTATATTTTTAATCTTACTATATAACAATCTAAATGGGGTGTAGCCTGTATCAAGATTAAAAACGAAGTAACATAAATTTAGAAGTGGAGACCAATTAAAACATTAAGAATGGGGTGAGTCCAGCGTGGTCATACAAAGATTACAAAACAAGGTAACACAAATTTGGAAATGAGAACTATTAATCGAGCGCTGAGCAGAGCGAAGCGCGAGAAAATTTTTAAAAAATACCCTTCTAGACCCCAAATTTTTATCCTTTCGTATGTTGGTGACCCAAAGGGGGTCTAACCATACATGGGCAAGTTGGTCCGGAGTGGGGGGGGGGGGTTTAAAATCCGAGAAACGCAAAATACCCATATCGTTTTTTCTTCTGGAATGCATTTTACCCATATCGTTTTTCGATTTTGAAGGAAAAATAGGTCGAAAAAACGCTAAGTTTAGGTCAAAAAGCCCTTTCTATAGCATTTTTTAAGCTTTTTATTGCTTAAAACATTCATTTTGACCTTAAAACTTAATTTTGGGGGGAAGTTAGAAGTCATTTTAAAGACATTTTTTTCCTTCAATTTTCAGAAATTGGGGGGTTAACTTTTCTCCTCCCCCCCACTTCTGCGTGGGGGGATTAAACCTCTTTCTCAGAATTTGGGGGGGGGGTTAACGCCCCCACCCCCTCCTGGTAGTAGGGTCTAGCCTTAGACCTTCCCTTTTGCCCGCCCAAAAGGGGGGTCTGAGACCCCCTAGACTTCCCGCGCCAGGGGCGGGCCCACAAAGGGAGCAGCCGCCCTCCCACCCTGAAATCGGGCTACGAGCCGGATTTTTTTTTCATAAGGGGGACCCTTACGTTTTTTAAATTTTGAAGAGATATATTTTTCTTTAATATTAATCCAGAAACTTTTGTAATGCCTTCCAAAAGCATATTATAGTCAACTAATTTCGCCGCTACGCAGGTAGTTTAAATTGACAATTTATCTTAGTTTTTCAATTTCAAATCGATTATCTCGTTCAGTAGTTAAGGCATACATCTTTAATAAAACTACTAAAAACACTATTATCCTTTTATTTTTAACTACTAATTTTTTGAAATGTATAGGTATAAAAAAACTTTAAATTTTGAAGTATAAAAAACTTTAAATTTTTCCGGCAGCCCCCCAGACCCCCTATATCAGGGGCTGCCGCCCTCCAGACCGCCCCCTCCCAAATGAAATCCTGGGCACACCACTGCCCTTGGCTACGCCCATGCCTGTAGCTTTTCCCAAACGGTTGACCCACCTTTCCATCTTTTTTATCCATCTTTTTCTGCATCTCTTTTTAAATTTTAAAATTAAATTCCTTTTTCTACTTTTCCCCTGGGGTGGTTTTTGTTTGACGTTTTACTCTTCTCACCCTGAAAATAGTTTGTTGTAATTGTTGTTTTGATTAAATTAATTTAAATTACTTTTTTATACATTTTATTACTTAAAGATTAGTAATGTTTGCTTTTTTTTAGTATTTTGTGGAATATAAACTGGGAGGTCGCGAGGCGGATTACAGCAAAAATTTTCTTTCTTACTCTCAATTCGTGCCCAAGTGCCAAATTTCGTGCTGAACTTTGTGAATCTCTTTGTTCAAATACGGTGAGAATTAATATACGTTAGAAAAATAGCAATCAGAGTTTCAGTTTGTTTTGTTGTATGGAGATTTTTTTAAAAAAATAAAATGAACAAGAGTGGAAGTAGAAGTCCGTCCGCTCCGCCTAGCCTCAAAATATTGCCATAAAAATTCTAGAGCCTCCTTTACTTAAATTTCCAATTTTTTCCTTCCACCTTTTTCTTTTCTATTTTTTGCTAAACATTTTACTTTAAATTGTGAATACAAATTGTTGTTTTTGTGGCACTAAATCAATACATATAATTTCATTATTTTACCGCGTATCAGGGTGTTTTTTTCGGTTTTTCGACTCAAAAATTCGCAAGGTTGTTTTCCTGCTTTTGCACCCATGGCTGGGTGGAAAATCTCAGTTTTAAACTAACTTTTGAATTTCAGGCGGTAGGTAATTATTATTATGTCAAAAAATGTGTTGACTTTCATTCATAGGCAGTTGCGGTTTCATTTTCGATATCCCATAGATCAACAAGGGGCGAGGTGGGGTCCACCCCCTAGCCTCGAAATTTTGCCCCCCTACCAGAAAAAATCCAAGGGCTCCAACTCCTCCCCACAAATTTTTTAATGTTTTACCCCTGACTCCCTTCTAGATTTTTAAATCTGACCCCCTCTCCATTCTCGAGAAAATTTTAAGTACTTTTTTAATACTAAATTTTCTTCCAAAAACGTGAATTTTTAACACAAATTTATGTTTTTACACCTTTTTTTAAATATTTTTATTTAAATAAATGTAGTACTAATCTTATAAAAAAAACTATTACTAAACATTTAACGGTTAGAAAGTATTTTGTATCGGAAATTGGGAACCCTCTTAGGTTCTAAAATCTTCCACCCGGGTCGACCCCCCCCCCCCCTGAGTTGGGTTGTTGCGACCCCCCCTAGGACTCCCTTTTTGAAATGGGATTTACGGGGGTAGACACCCCTCTAGCTTTTTTCCTCCCCCGGAATCTTCTACGTTGTTGATAATGCAATAGAAAAAAAACTTTTGCAAAAACATTTTATTCAACATTAAATCAGTTACTTTTGTGCTAGTTCTTTTGTGTTTTAAAAATAAGCCAATTTTATAACACCCTAAATTGGCGGCCAAAATTAAGTCAGATACCCTAATATAAATAAGGAGCAAGGAAGAAAGGCCTTTTATTGTTTCCCAATTTCTTTTCAAATGGCAAAAAATTAAGGCTTATGTGTACCAAGAACAATACCTAAGGAGTAAATTTGCAACCTTTAAAAAATTTTATTGTTTGTTTTGGCAAAAAGTTATAGCTAGTTTTTTCTGAGGTGGCCAAAAAGTTAATGCGTCAGGCTAATCTCCGGCAGCTATGAGAAAAAAAAACTTTAAACCTCCACTGATCTTGAAGTGTAACAGAAATTTAAAAAATTTTGTACTGGAATAAAAAATAGCGCACTCCGTTCGATTTTAGACCAAATTTGGGGCTCATTGGAAAAATTATAAAAACTATGCAAAAAACAAAAAAAGGTGGCCCGAAATTAAAGTCATGTTGCCCTATACAATGAATTTTGAATTTAATCAGTATAAGACTTTAGTGAATCAGTTGTGCTTTTGCATGTAAATTTGGACAAGAAAATAAACACACAAAAGTTATAATTGTGCATTTTTTAATTTTTTTTTTTGTTTTTAGGTAGTACATAAGCGCCATAGTATTGGTCTAGTAATTTAACAGTAGTTGTTTTTATAATCACAGTACTTGCTATGTGGAATCTAGTTCGGTAAGTAGTTTCTAAACCATTATGTTTTAATAAGATCAAATTTGTTAATTAAATTAAACTGGATAAGTTTTAACAAAATACAATATTGTAGATTAAAAGCAAATTTTAAATAATTATTTTTTTTCTTATTTTTTAAAAATGGAGCGCTCCTCAAACCGCTCCTTGTGCCCATGTGCGCAAAAATACGCTTCTAATTTCATTTAATCCCTTTAATATGTCCGTGTTTAACTAACCACCTACCCTTCTAAATTAGTTAAGGGCTCCTTTTTGTGGCGTACCCGCCCCTCAAATTCGAGGGGCCAGGTATGTCAAGTTTATAAAATTTTTTGTGAGAAGTTCTTCAAAACGACCTAGGCGTTTTTAGTGTTTGAATTTAAAATTTTTAGGGTGTCAGATGACATGACAAACAATACGAACTGAACGAAGAA